>CM035432.1:71627505-71630005 GCA_020310875.1 Ceratopteris richardii | reverse complement strand
ATGAACCACAAATCCTTCTATTTTTAACAAATCTCACTTAATCTATAAATGTAAAATATAAATTATGTCTATTTTCCTAATATGGTTAAATAGAGTCCTTTATAAATTAATATTCTTCATTCCAGATTTTTATCAATTAGTTTTATATGAATGCAAATAAAATACGTAAAACAAAATTTTAAGACAAAGAAAAATACGACCTAAAAATCAATTTTATCTTCAATCTGCTTCATCTTCAATCTGCTCTCTTTAAATTTATCAGAACTTTTGGCATAACATCTTCAATTGCTTTGATCAATGCATCTTCAGAACCTGTAATCACTTATAAAATAGAAGCTACAAAACAAGTAATCTTCATTATCATTTATCTTGCAAATATAAATTCATATATTCTATCAGAGTCATTGTCATCATGTCACAAATTTCATCATAAGAAATTCATAGTGGTTATAATTATCATAAATAATGCATTCTTAATTTTTTTTTAAATAGGTTTTTCAACCTATGAAACAAAGTTCATAAATTTTTAGGAAAAATCATAATGTTCATAGTATAATATAGTCATCATCATATTGTATCATATTTTCATGTTCTTCATATTTATCATGATCATATTTATATCATGTATATTTCTTTCTTTTAAAAGTATATCATCATAATTGTTGTAAACAAAGATCATTTTGTGCAAAATATTCATCATAATAATATTCTTCATAATTGTTCTTCATAATAGATTTCTTCTTATTTGTGAAAGAAAAAAAATCATAAATTTATCATAAGTTTAGGAAATGACAAGCATATTGATCAAAATCATTTGCAAGCATAATTACAAACATGTTTTTGTTTAATTTGAAACAAACTTTGTGTTTTCATATTTTAGAATTCTTTTGATTAAACAAATCGTAATGTAAACTTAATCATAAATTTGTAATTAGCTTTTCAAACATTAAAACTAAACAATTTAGGTATATGTTTCTCAATTTTTAGGAAAACAACATATATGCAGCAAGCAATATCAAAATTTAAAACACTTTAACTTCAATAAACAATTTCATCATAATAAAACTATTCTCTAAAATTGTTCTTCTTTATCTTAACTTTAGATGAGTTTTGGATATTATTTTCAATCTTCCATATGGCTTCTTGTACCCATTTTCCCATATTCTTGTCATGTTCTGATTGAAGTTGAAGATTTTCGTCTTCAGATGTTTGTACTATTCTTTCATCATTTTTATTTTCATCACATTTATTGTCAATTTCTATGACTTTAGGTTCTGTTTTAACCGCCTGTATATCTATATTTCCATCAATTGATTGTTCATTTTCATCATCTTTTATCTTTACATCTTCTTCTTTCTTAAACTTTTTCAATGTATCTTGATCCTTAGATTTAATTTGAAGATCAATGTTATTCATAGATTTAGGTTTAATAAGGTTTTGATCATTGTCCAAACATTCACATTTAGGCACAATCTTGGTGTTCATAGAATGTAATTGACATACATTGCTTTTCTCCTTATGACTCTTAGGTTTCCATTGTTTTTGAAGTTTGGTTTTAGGACTAAATTTTTCTTGGTCAAAATAGTCTATCATTCCTCCTCTACCTAAGTTTAATCTCAATGGTAGATGCATTTGATAATCACATATTTTCTATTCACTTTCTAATACCAATTGTTGGCTACATGCTTTCCCATAGGCCATACAATTCCCATAAGTATGACCTAGTTGGTCACACCAGAAGCATCTTACAGTTCTCTTCGGTCTTTGATATAAAGCCTTAAGATAAACTTTTCTATGATCGGGTAAAGGATTTTGGTCATAGATCTACTTTGAACTCGTACTTGATATCTATCTTTGCATTCACATGTAGCACTTTCGTGTATTTGATTGTTTAACCTTTCAATGTTTTCCTTTAAACTTGCAAGTTCATGACCAATCGTTTTGAATGAAGAAATTTCTTTTACATGATTTGCTAATGTTTCCATCTGTTCATTTAAATTTGATAGTTCATAATGAAGAACTCCTTCTAAATTCCTAAACTCGTGATCAAATTGAGTATCTATTGACTTAAGATTTGCATTAAAATCAGATACTACTGTAGTTAAGATTGAAAGAAACAAGTTTAAGGACTCAAACTTGGAATTAAGCTTTAAATCCATAGATGAAATTAACCGTGCTTCCATATCATGCAGAAGATTCTCTACATTAGATGTCATTTTCATTTAATTATGTGCAAACAAAAAGAATCCAAATATAAATACCTGGAATCTGAATCGAAGAAGAGGCTTTAAAGAGTGACTTGTGTATAAGTTTATACATTTCTTAATAGAATCAAAATCAAATACATCAGTTGCTAATGGATGATTGTGCAAACGTTCTTGCTTCTAATGTCGATGAAAAGGGTGGCGAGATGAGGATAGCTACTTGCCACTCTTCGTGGAGGCGCTCAGTTCCCTAGGGAACAGCCCTCAACACCTAGAAGAGTGCAAGGAGTCAAAGA
>CM035432.1:71430005-71622505 GCA_020310875.1 Ceratopteris richardii | reverse complement strand
TCATGCAACAATATGCTCTTACATATATACAACTACTTTCGTTATTTAAATGAACCACAAATCCTTCTATTTTTAACAAATCTCACTTAATCTATAAATGTAAAATATAAATTATGTCTATTTTCCTAATATGGTTAAATAGAGTCCTTTATAAATTAATATTCTTCATTCCAGATTTTTATCAATTAGTTTTATATGAATGCAAATAAAATACGTAAAACAAAATTTTAAGACAAAGAAAAATACGACCTAAAAAACAATTTTATCTTCAACCTGCTTCATCTTCAATCTGCTCTCTTTAAATTTATCAGAACTTTTGGCATAACATCTTCAATTGCTTTGATCAATGCATCTTCAGAACCTGTAATCACTTATAAAATAGAAGCTACAAAACAAGTAATCTTCATTATCATTTATCTTGCAAATATAAATTCATATATTCTATCAGAGTCATCGTCATCATGTCACAAATTTCATCATAAGAAATTCATAGTGGTTATAATTATCATAAATAATGCATTCTTAATTTTTTTTTAAATAGGTTTTTCAACCTATGAAACAAAGTTCATAAATTTTTAGGAAAAATCATAATGTTCATAGTATAATATAGTCATCATCATATTGTATCATATTTTCATGTTCTTCATATTTATCATGATCATATTTATATCATGTATATTTCTTTCTTTTAAAAGTATATCATCATAATTGTTGTAAACAAAGATCATTTTGTGCAAAATATTCATCATAATAATATTCTTCATAATTGTTCTTCATAATAGATTTCTTCTTATTTGTGAAAGAAAAAAAATCATAAATTTATCATAAGTTTAGGAAATGACAAGCATATTGATCAAAATCATTTGCAAGCATAATTACAAACATGTTTTTGTTTAATTTGAAACAAACTTTGTGTTTTCATATTTTAGAATTCTTTTGATTAAACAAATCGTAATGTAAACTTAATCATCAGTTTGTAATTAGCTTTTCAAACATTAAAACTAAACAATTTAGGTATATGTTTCTCAATTTTTAGGAAAACAACATATATGCAGCAAGCAATATCAAAATTTAAAACATTTTAACTTCAATAAACAATTTCATCATAATAAAACTATTCTCTAAAATTGTTCTTCTTTATCTTAACTTTAGATGAGTTTTGGATATTATTTTCAATCTTCCATATGGCTTCTTGTACCCATTTTCCCATATTCTTGTCATGTTCTGATTGAAGTTGAAGATTTTCGTCTTCAGATGTTTGTACTATTCTTTCATCATTTTTATTTTGATCACATTTATTGTCAATTTCTATGACTTTAGGTTCTGTTTTAACCGCCTGTATATCTATATTTCCATCAATTGATTGTTCATTTTCATCATCTTTTATCTTTACATCTTCTTCTTTCTTAAACTTTTTCAATGTATCTTGATCCTTAGATTTAATTTGAAGATCAATGTTATTCATAGATTTAGGTTTAATAAGGTTTTGATCATTGTCCAAACATTCACATTTAGGCACAATCTTGGTGTTCATAGAATGTAATTGACATACATTGCTTTTCTCCTTATGACTCTTAGGTTTCCATTGTTTTTGAAGTTTGGTTTTAGGACTAAATTTTTCTTGGTCAAAATAGTCTATCATTCCTCCTCTACCTAAGTTTAATCTCAATGGTAGATGCGTTTGATAATCACATATTTTCTGTTCACTTTCTAATACCAATTGTTGGCTACATGGTTTCTCATAGGCCATACAATTCCCATAAGTATGACCTAGTTGGTCACACTAGAAGCATCTTATAGTTCTCTTCGGTCTTTGATATAAAGCCTTAAGATAAACTTTTCTATGATCGGGTAAAGGATTTTGGTCATAGATCTACTTTGAACTCGTACTTGATATCTATCTTTGCATTCACATGTAGCACTTTCGTGTATTTGATTGTTTAACCTTTCAATGTTTTCCTTTAAACTTGCAAGTTCATGACCAATCGTTTTGAATGAAGAAATTTCTTTTACATGATTTGCTAATGTTTCCATCTGTTCATTTAAATTTGATAGTTCATAATGAAGAACTCCTTCTAAATTCCTAAACTCGTGATCAAATTGAGTATCTATTGACTTAAGATTTGCATTAAAATCAGATACTACTGTAGTTAAGATTGAAAGAAACGAGTTTAAGGACTCAAACTTGGAATTAAGCTTTAAATCTATAGATCAAATTAATCGTGCTTCCATATCATGCAGAAGATTCTCTACATTAGATGTCATTTTCATTTAATTATGTGCAAACAAAAAGAATCCAAATATAAATACCTGGAATCTGAATCAAAGAAGAGGCTTTAAAGAGTGACTTGTGTATAAGTTTATACAATTTTTAATAGAATCAAAATCAAATACATCAGTTGCTAATGGATGATTGTGCAAACGTTCTTGCTTCTAATGTCCATGAAAAGGGTGGCGAGATGAGGATAGCTACTTGCCACTCTTCGTGGAGGCGCTCAGTTCCCTACAGAACAGGCCTCAACACCTAGAAGAGTGCAAGGAGTGAAAGACAAAGCCACTGCTCCCACGGATGAAGAAGCTTCTGCAATCCAACCTGTCGATATCATGTATGCATATGCACGGAAATTTTAAATTTTATACCTGAGCTGCAAGGCCGTTTGTTCACGTCGGGTTCACCAATGTCGGGTCGTGAGAGATGCTCGGATGGTGGATCAAGTCATCCGCCTAAATCGTTCGGCACACGCGGGGTGTTTGTAGCACACTCAGGCTTATGAAAATAAGGGTTCTAATGACACAACCATTTAAATAACCTATCTCTATGACGGAAAATAAGATAATTCTATAAAATGTACATAGTTTTAACTAGCTATGGACCGTAAGGACGGGCAGCCTCGTACATAGCAACAGCTTCCTGATATGAGATTGAAACTTCCATAATGGGTTCTTCTACTAAACTTTCAGGTAAGCTAGAGGGTTCTGGTCTATCTAGAGTTGGTGAAACATTTCTAATATTTTCAATATTTTCAATAGTACTGTGCTCAGACTCATGAACTAACTTAGAAGACATCAAGGAAAGTAATGGAAAAACTAATGAAACAATATGATGCTAAACTGTTTGAATGAATTAATTGATATGCTAATGGTTCGAATCAATAAATCTAATACAACTGGAAGGCCTAAACAATTGGATAAATGTCTAGTCAATTGGATAGTTGACTAAATGGGAAATAAGATTTAAATGGATCTTTAAGCTGCCGCTTCACTTCAATTGTCTTCACTTCAATTAATTGTAATCTTCAATGTTTCTACAAAAAAACATTAGGTTCACTGCACTTCATTTGCTCTTCAATTGCTCATTAATCTTCAATGCTTCTCGACACTACAAAAAACATTAGGTTCACTGCACTTCATTTGCTCTTCAATTGCTCATTAATCTTCAATGCTTCTCGACACTGCAAAAAACATTATGTTCACTGCACTTCATTTGCTCTTCATCTTCAATGTTTCTGAAACAAAACATTAGGTTCACTGCACTTCATTTGCTCTTCAATTGCTCATTAATCTTCAATGCTGCAAAATCATTAGGTTCACTGCACTTCATTTCTCTGTCATCTTCAATGCTGAATCAAAACATTAAGGTATTAGTAATATTACAAGAATCATTAAGAAACTTAAAAAACATTAGTCACATACCATTTTGCATACACATGCATAATAACTTGCCTTTATCATGCATAAATTCTCACAATCAATCATTCATATGCATTCAATCATAAGTAACATTGTACTTCAATCCATATACATGCATTTTCACATATGCTAACATAAACTCATTCATATGCACATGCTAGCATTAGGTAAATGCACATTCATACTAACTCTTAGATGCATTTATGCACATGCATACACTAGTGCATATCTTAATATGCATATACTCCACTGTACTCACTCATTCAATTACATACCCATGCACATAAATCATGCATACTATGATACATATTTTAATATACATAGCCTTTAATAGGATTATACATACTAACCAGTCATACCTGATCATGCATATGTTTATATTCTCATTCACATGCATCTATATATGAACTAATAGAATAACATACACATAAACATATACATTTATATGCTCGTATATAACCATATGCACAAATATGCTTACACATTAATCATTCAATCTCATACACATACTAATGTATGCCAATACCCCCTACCATAAATTCTTATATGTAGATACCCTCATTAACTTAAACACTAACATGTTGACTTAAAACATACACACACATCTAACATGCATTCATACTCAAGCCAATGCATTCTAACACACATTCTCATACTCTTACATGTTAATCATGCATATCTTTCCATGCATGTGCACATACATATGCACTTATGCTTATGTCAATAATTAAAATTTCATACTAATACATAGAACACTTAATAACTCATGTATGCATACAGAGAACCACATGCATCGACCTTAAATGTATACTCTTAACACACTTAGTTAGTATTTCTATACATTAATGCACATTTGCACTTAAATAAATTAATAAACTTACTTATATCTAATGGAAATAATGTAATAATATAACTAAATAGATGTAATTATTTAAACAATGCAATATTAAATACTTAATTTAAATTAATTAACTCTAATTGACTAATTATCCAATTGACTCTTTCTCTCTCTCCTAACTCTCTCTTTCTCTCTCTCTCTCTCTCTCTCTCTCTCTCTCTCTCTCTCTCTCTCTCTCTCTCTCTCTCTCTCTCTCTCTCTCTCTCTCTCTCTCTCTCTCTCTCTCTCTCTCTCTCTCTCTCTCTCTCTCTCTCTCTCTCTCTCTCTCTCTCTCTCTCTCTCTCTCTCTCTCTCTCTCTCTCTCTCTCTCTCTCTCTGCGCCGTTCTTTCTCTGCCTGCCTACCTCTCTCTCTCTCTCACTCTCTCTCTCTCTCTCTCTCTCTCTCTCTCTCTCTCTCTCTCTCTCTCTCTCTCTCTCTCTCTCTCTCTCTCTCTCTCTCTCTCTCTCTCTCTCTCTCTCTCTCTCTCTCTCTCTCTCTCTCTCTCTCTCTCTCTCTCTCTCTCTCTCTCTCTCTCTCTCTCTCTCTCTGCGTGCTGCTGCGCGCAACGCCAGGGAGGGAGGGAGATACTTTCTCTCACTCTCTCTCTATCTCTCTTTCCCTCTCTCTCTCTCTCTCTCTCTCTCTCTCTCTCTCTCTATCACTGTCAGACCGCCGCCAGAACTCCCACTCGCTGTCGCGCGTAGAGCTTGTCAGAAGTCGACGTGGAGGGAGGGACAACAGGAAATAAAAAAAAAACTTATACTCTCTTCTCTCTACTCTCTCACTGTCACACAAAAGCCGTCGTGAAGGGCAAAAAAAACAAATCATTAAAACCTTCTCTCAGCGCTCCACTGTACACACACTCTACACACGCTCTACACACTCTCTGCGTGCACACGCAAGCATATCTATATCTGCCAGGATGAAGGAGGGGAAGGGAAAGAAGATGCAGGAGGTGGGATACATAGACGATGGAGATGAAGGAATGAAGCAACGAGAAGAAGAGGAAAATTACCTGAATCAAAACATTAAGAATTCATGATCAAAACATACATATATATACTCAGAGAAGTTATGAGCTTACCACTCTTTTGAATTCCTGCTTTCTTTCTCATCCATTCTTTAACCCACACTTATCACCACTCTTTCATTTGACTTTTCTCCACTTTAATTACACACTCTACTTATACCATTCTTTTCATCAAATACTTTTTACACTTTAAATGCATACTTAATTTAGACCACTCTTTGATTTTGCCCACATAATTACCACACTTTTAACCACTCACTTTATCCACTTTAATTACACACTTAACTCACACCATACTTTAAACACTACTCATATTCACCATTTATTATTTATCCACTTAATTTTCATTTTAATTCTATTACCCTAAATTTCTTACTTAAATAAATCATTTAGTTTAAACTTAGCTTATGATTTTAATTATTTAGAACCTTAGTATTAAAGGCACACACACTATTAAATTAACAATTAAACCATAATTTAGTTTTACAAGTTAACCAATGTTTAATTATAGATTAATTTCATTAAATATTAATTGTTTTAACCCTTGAAACATTCTAAAACCCTAGAAAACCTACTTAAACCCATCAAAACCCCATTGAAATCCTTCTGAACCCTATCATTAACCCATTGACACTTAAATAAACCCTAGCATTAACCCATTGGAATCATTTGAGATAATTTGGATTAACCCAACTGACATAAAATCATAACAACTTATAAAACCCTAGGGTTGAATACCCTTAATTCTTAGGTGTATGAATATAAAACACATCCAATATGCAATTAAAGAAAACCCTAATATGAACATATATTCTGCTTCATCATTCATACATGTAAACACTTTCAAAGTAGTTAATTCTAATCAACACAACTGATCAACAGTAAAAAAGAGGTTTAGAATTCACCAATTAAGTTGCTTTTATTTCCTCTGGTTATCAACTGGAAGATGCAAATCTTCCCGACATCGGCAGGGGCTAATCTTCGGATTGCATAGTACACAGGCCGAAACCATTTATCGGTTTGTTCCATCAGCACACTGCCAATCGCTATGTCTGACGCATCCACAAATACATGAAATGGACGTTCCCAATCAGGAAGTTGCAGGATCGGAGCCTGCGTCAATAAGACCTTCGAACAATCAAATGCCATTTGACACTCATTAGTCCATTCATACTTCTGTGGGGTGCTGGTCATAAGCCGGTTAAGTGGCGTCGCTAGATGAACCAACCACCGTAAATGTCAGCCATGCCATTGGATCTGTCCAAGGAACCGCATAACTTCTTTCGTTGTCTTTTGGACCGGTGCCTCCAAGACTACTGCTACCTTATCAGGGTCTACCTATATTCCTTGTTTGGAGATAACATGACCGATCAGCTTCCCACAGGAGACCTGAAAAACTGATTTGGTAGGATTCAAACATAAGCGATACTCTCGGCACTTTTCAAAGTAGCACTGTAAATGGTACAGGTGTGCCGAAGTGTCACCAAATAATGAAAAATCATCCAAATAGACTTGCATAAACATTGTCAGATAAGGTGAGAACACTTCTTGCATACATCTTTGGAATGTACTCGGGGCATTCCGCAAACTGAGCCACATTACGGTGTAGGCATAGACACCCTAGTTGGTGATGAATGCGGTCTTCGGTATATCCTGTTTTGCCATCCTCACTTGATTGTATCCATTGTAGCCATCCAGGAAAGAATACATTTCATGACCTGCTACCTCATCAAGCATCGTATCTAGAAAAGGAAGAGGGAACGGATCCGGTACGGTGGCTGCGATAAGTTTTTGGTAGTCGACACAAATGCGTAACTGTTTATTTTTCTTCGGTACGATCACTATTGGCAAGATCCACTCTGCATGTCCAATGGGAACAATGAATCCAACCTTTAGCAAGCGATCTAACTCTGCTTTTACCTGGGCTGCATAATGCGGATTCATCCGGTAGCTGGCTTGCTTGAAGGGTCGCGCATCTAGCTTCAACACCACCCAGTGTTGATAAATTCGTGGGTCAAGACCTTTCATGTCTCTTTAATCCCAAGTCAAGACATCTGAGAACTCGCGCATGAGTTGCACCAAATTTTCTTAGGAATTTCTTTGCTAATCCTGCCTTAACTTTTACGGGCCTCGGGTTGACCGTGTCGCCCAAGTTGTACCTTACCAATAAATCCTCCGGTACATAAAACTATCGAGGCTTGGCCAAGTCATCAGGTGGCTGCAACAATTGCTGTAATGTCGATTCATCCATGGTTATATCAGCATCTGCTTCTGCTTCTCCGGTCACTGGTACGACCTTACAAGCTACCGGACTCCACTTATCTGTTATCGACTGTAAGTCTACAGTACCTAATGAGATAAGGTCCTTATTGGTCTTGAGGAAAGCCTGCTCCTCATCATCAGATAGCCCATCCAACATATGGACTGGCTCTGCTACATATGGGCGTGCGTGTAAATCACAAGGTTGCATAGCATCCAATGTCACAACATATTTGCGGTGATTGCTCTTAAAAATTAACTCTTGAGCTAACCAATCCTGCACGACTTTGGCTTGCTTTAGCCATGGTGGACCGAAGAGTAAGTTGTAGTCGAGGCTAGATTCGGGTAACTCCAGGACTACAAAAGTCATTTGAAATGTAGTTCCCTGTAGGGTTATAGGAATGTTACGTACTAGTCCCACCGGATGGACTCTGGATTGGTCCGCCATTCGCACAAAGAACTACACTAGCTCAATTTGGGTCCAACCCACTTTCTTACAGAGTGCAGCTGTCGTAATATTCACACCAGACTCGCCATCAATTAAAACTTGTGTGATCTTCTGGTTTTTATACCAAACGGTGATCAACGGTACTGAATGATCCACCATAGAATCCATCTCGGGTTGTATGGTCGTAGTTGCCGGAGTACAAGAAGGTTCGGGGCTGACCTGCTGTTGAAATTGTTTTCTTACACCAAGAACGAGGGTGAGCAATTGCCCCAGAGGAAGTGTGATTGAGGCCTTAGATATAACGTCCCATACCTGGTTTGTTTGTGATGTAGTCATCACTGACTCTGGCTGTGATTCTGATGGTGCATGGGTGGAATTCTGTGCATTCGGTCTTGCATTTGCCAGAGGGGATTGAGTTACCAGAACTGGATTAGGGAACATTGTCGGTTCCTTAGTTGTCCATTGACTCACCTTTGTAAAAATCCGTTGTTGCTCACAAATTCCGGGCTCGAAAACTTTAGCTGCTAGTTGCAACTGTTTTCCCGATCTTATAGGTACTATAGCTGCTTGTGAATCCACCGGAGAAATATAAACCATATTTGTCATCGGATTTTGCCTTTCCTTTTTTCTTTTGTCGTACTCTGCGGCTTCTTTACAAAATCTACGAATATGCCTGACATCACCACAAAAATGACATCGAGGGGGTGGGAGAGAGGTACCTTCAGCCAATGTACCTACCTGCCATCGATTTTGATTGAAATTGTTGTTACTCTGACCCCGATAGTTCCTATATCCCTGCTGCTGGTTGGTCCGCAACTGTGGTGCTACGTAATCGATGGCTGGCTGGCCCTCCTCCTGTATTATGGCGTTTACTGCCGCTCTACCCTGCACCTTTGCATTATATGCATAGGTTTTTGTTGAGTGCCCTGACATGTTACAAATTGCAAAATACATTTGGTTGAGAGCACATGTGGAACTAGTGTGACCCGGATTCTTACACTTAGTACAATACATTTGTTTGGACGGATCCTCGATCACCTTTTTACTTGCTTTCAACCATTCCAGATCCTCTGTAAAACCTCCAACCTTGTGATCCAACTGTAAGGCCATTGCAATAACAGCGTCCGATGTCATTCCGCCCACATAGCGAATGATCATGATTTGTTTTAACTATGGATTCAAGCCATTGATAAACCATTGTGTTATGACATCATCTGGCAGGTTGGCATGCACCGGTGGCAGCTGCCTCAAGTGAGTTCTGAATAGTATTGCATACTCTTGGACACTCTGGTATGGTTTCTGTCGATTGTTCTACAAATAGTCAAAACTTTTTGCAGGGTTCTTCTTCAAACGAAACCTCTACAGGAACGCGTCCCTCATATCATCATAATTACCGAAATGATTAATATCATATTCTGTTAGCCACCTTGCTGCTTCATTAACCAACGTGGCCTGAAACACGATGGCCTTGTACACCGGATCTGGTGGGTGGTTCAACACTGCATAACTGATTTCGAATGTGCAAACATGTGCCTCGGGGTCATCGAAATTAGGTAGACTTGTACCAAAAAGTGGTGAACACAATAAGTGTCCACCAGGCAGCACCGCAATATCACCGAAAAACTTCAAATTACCACCGAGTGGTACCGAACTTCCACCGAAACTCGTCGAACTCTCACCGGACCATACTGCACTATCACCGTAAACGTTTTGACCAGATGACGGAAACCTGTCACCAATAGCGATCGAATTCGGACCAGATAGTGCAGAACTGTCTTTGCACTACATCTCTGTACAACTGGAATTCACCGTACCTTCTCCAAACGGTACCGAACTCACACCGGACTCCACCGGAATCTCATCATGTACTACCAAACTTCCACCGGAATCACTACTGACTGGCTCCGATCCTTCTGCAACTAGACTTAATTGGTCTGTACTTCTACCACCTGGGGTGTTCCTAATAAGTTTGGAACTGCCCAGGGATGTTGATCTCTCCTATACTTTGGGTAGGACTCATTGGAACGAGTAACCGGCATATATCACTTCTTCAACTAGCGGTTACTATTCTCCATTGTTTATCTTGAGTACTGCTCTACCCTACTGGTTATTCCAAATCTGCTTCCATCTTCCCATAGATGGCGCCAGTGTTAAAAGCGCTTCTGTAAGCCACTTTTAATCTCGTTTTGGGTTCTTGGGATGGATAGGGGTCTGATAGTACAGAGGCCCTTTTAATTTTTCCCAAATCAACGTTCAATTAACAATTACTAACTTCCGATTTCACTGATTTTCACTACGCAGTACGTCTACGAAGCGAATCAACAACTACAAATTCGCACAGACTTATTAATGTTACCGTAGTGTTACTATGTTTAATGATAAATTATTGTAACTCAATAAACAGAATACAATACTCAAGATTTCTGCAATTCTGCAACACAGTACTCCAGCATGGTCGCCCAGACAGACAATCTGGCGATCCCTATCTCTCGTCGAAGAACACTGTGATTGCCTTTTCATTAATCGATAGAAAGCTACATCTGTTTGCTACACCTTTTTGGTTTGTGCGAATATGAAAAATAAAATTACATTTCCAATCTGGCGGCCTAACATTCTCTTGGATCAGTAAGAAGCAACTAATTGTAGCATTATCTTCTATTGAAGCTGAGTACAAATCTGCATCTGTTGTAGCATCTAAAACAGTATGGTTGAGGAGGATCTATGGCACATATGAATACAAGGATGTGAGGCTAGAAAGTTGAAGTCTGACAACCAAAGTTGCATGACCATCGCCAAGATACCTATTTTCCATGCACGTACCAAGCACATAGAAATTCAATATCACTATGTGTGTGAGTTGATTGAGGATGGGGTCATGGAGATAAGCTATTTTCCAACTGAAGAAAATGGAGCAGACATCTTCACCAAGGCTCTTAGCAGAGAGCAACTTCTTGGACACTTTCCAAAGTTTGGGATTGGACCAAGGAGGTAGTTCACTGCAAGGTGGACATTGAGGGGGGGTGTTAGATATGCTCAATACTCCACCTTCAAGTGACCACAAATGTTCCATGATCCTCTAAGTTGTAAGGCCCCCATTATGAGGAGAATCCATTGTGAGAGCCCAAACATTTGTGGAATCCTAACTTCTAAGTTAGATGAGGTCTATGTGTGACTATTGATGGTTATATATAATCTTTGTGAGCTTAGTTTAGGTATGGCATAAACTTACGGGCCATTGGTTGCCATTCAAGGTAAAAATAAAGGCCCTATGGCATTACACGGTTTCCCCATATAACTGTAATGGGGAGTGCAAAGGGGGGCTTGCCCCCTTCTACGAGGTCTGTGGGGCCTATCCCCTCGGTCAATAAGGTCGAGATAGTAGGAATTTTGGTCATGGCGATATTGTCAACTCATATATTTTGTTGATTGTCTTGTATCTCATGACTACATTTATCTATACTGAATCCCTTTGTAAAATCTATATAAGCATGGCCCAAGTTGATCTTTACACAACATTGCACACTAGTAAGCCCTTCATCTAGAGTCTATCTAGATTGCCATCTAAGCTCCACATTAGGAGCGCACAGGTGGACAACACCATCATTGTAACTACATTATGCTCGGCAATTTGAGAATTTGAGTTCTCTATCTCTCATTCTACATCTTTCTTTGTCTACATTTTTCTCTTAAGTTTGTCTACAAGTCTCTTTTGTTGTGCTCTTATTTTCTTACAATGCACCATAGTGTATCCTTCTCCGAGAGAGCACTCCAATGATGCCCTTGAACTAGAAACTTGAGCTCCAATGATGAGCATGCTACTCCTCATAGACCTATAGAAATCCAAGACTACACAATACACAGAAAGCACATCTCATAACTCCTAGGTTTTACAAATTGTTGGAGCAAGACAATCAACAAATTGTGATTATACAAAGGTTAGAAGTAAAGACATGAAGAGAAGATTGAAGATCAATGTCATGAATTGAAGGAAAGAATCAGACAGTAAAGTTCTTTGATCAAATGTACATTAGTTCTATAAGATACTTCAATATACTTGGAGTAATTACGAGTTAGAACTTGTATATATATATATGAGTACATGTTTGTAATGAGGAGAGATATAGAGAAGTGAGTTGAGAGGAGTTAGTGATGTACATTGTACAAATCATCCATCAGATGTATGAAGAATATAGATAAGTGAAAATTTCAGATATGGCGCGTCGATCTTCTCTCCCATTCTCCTTCTGTGTTTAATCTTCTGAGAAATCCTTTTGCACGTATCTAAGTCCATATCTAATCTATCTATGGCTAGAATTTGGGAGACTAATTGTGATCAGGTTGAGAGAATTTAGTTTAGGAACATTCATATGTGAAGATGTTCTGAGAGTCGTCAAAACTGGCGCAGATTTCATGTTCAGAGAAATGATCATTACTCAGTCCACAGTGTAAAGTTTTACACAAGTGAGGGCTCAAAATCTAAGTTGGAAGGTAAGCCATCTATGGCTAAAAGATCTTGATCAAACGGGTTCGACATTGAGAGAGTTGTAGCTAAGAAGTTGCAGGTGTCAAAGTCGCTACTGCAGAGAAGGTGTTTTACACATAGGTAACTTGTTTGTATGATTTCTCAGAGTATACTAAATCATTTGCAGAGATTTAAGTTGGAGAAGGTGCGAACATTAAGGCGAAGTAGTCTACAAAGTTTTATTAAAAACTTTACACAAATGATTAGTCAATTAAGGATTAATCTGCAGCAGACTTTTCTGAGAAGTTGAATTTTTTAGAATAATCAATTTTCTGATAAATTGGTGAATGATCTCTAAATTTGGTGGAGTCTAAAGTTGATCTTGATATAGAGGTGGTCTAAATTCAAGGTCAACTTGTTCTTTTGGAGATTAATACTCTCCATCACAAATGCGGTCTAACATCGAGCCTATGGCAAACTAGGCCACTATATGTTTTATTACAGAACATATGCAAAAGTTTCCGATTGACATTTGGCCTTTCACATGGACACTAACGGTAACAATCTCCCACTAAAGGCCAATATGTCCAAAGTGACTAGGGGAGAAAGATACAAAATGATAAAGAATACTTGAGTGTAAGTATAGAAACTATACTTCCCACTTGATGTTCATGTTACACAGTGTACAAGTAATTGTGCAAGATTAGAAATCAATTAACCCCCATCAAGTGAAAATATTGTTGAAAGTTACCCTATGGTAGAGCTTTAGTCAAAGCATCTACAACATTATCTCGAGTATGAATCTTCTCAAGAATAATATGCTCAGTGGCTAAGCAATCTCTAATGAAGTGATACATCACCTCAATGTGCTTAGTCTTTCCATGATAGACTGGATTCTTAGCCAACGCAATGGCACTCTGACTATCACCAAGAAAAACAAGGTACATACTAAGGTAGACCCATATCACAAGCAAGACGAGAAAGCCACGATGCTTCTTTACATGCCTCACTTGCTTCAATATACTCTACTTCTGGAAACAATTGTATATTCTTGAAGATGAGATCTACAAGAGATAGCACCCCCACCAAAGAAAAAAATGTACCTTGATGTAGACTTATGATTGTCTACACAACCAGTATAATCAAAATTTGTGTAATCAATAATGGATGTCTTTCCCCTACCCAAGCATAGACACTTGTCCTTAGTGCCACTCAGATATCTCAAAAACATATTGGCCGCTTTCCAATACTTCTTGCCAAGATTAGACATATATCTACTCACACATCCCATTGAAAATGCAATGTCTAGTCTTGTAGCTACCATAGCATACATGAGACTACCAACAACAGATTGATAAGGAATTTTGGTCATGAATTCCTTTTCCTCAACTGATTTGGGGCAATCATCCTCGCTCAATTTCAAATATGTAGGTAAAGGTGTACTCAATGCCTTGCCACCTTGCATATTGAACCTATGTACTTTGGATATGTACTCACTTTGAGATAAATATATGCATCTTTTACTCCTATCACGAGTAATGTTAATGCCAAGAATACCTTTGGCATCCACCAAATCCTTTATATGAAATGTCTCATTCAAATTCTTTTCAATTAATGAGAAGGCATCATAGGACTTCCATATCCTGACATAAAGTAACAAAGACATCAAGCTCCCATCTGAGCCTCTCTTTGTGTAGAGACAATGATCCTCATTGCTTCAAGAATAACCTTGATATTTCATAAAGCATCAAACTTTTGGTACCATTGTCTAGGGGACTGTTTAAGTCCATATAAGCTCCTCTTTAGCTTACAATCTAGACTTTCTTTGCCACAAACTACATAACCCTCTAGTTATTCCATATAGATCTCATCTATAAGCTCTTTATGCAAGAAATCATTTTTCACATTCATTTGGACTAGCTATAAGTCCTCCATTGCAATGAGTCCAACCAACATGCACACTCTAGTCATCTTGATCACTAGAGAGAAGGTTTACTCGAAATCAACACCATGCCGTTACTTGAAACCTTTTGCAACAAATCATGTTTTAAACTTTGGAGAGGCACTATCTAATGTGAATTTCAGCTTATATACCCAGTTACATGGTAAAGCTTTCTTGTCCTTTGGCAAAGGTACCAAATCCCAAGCACCATTCTTTTGAATAGAATACAATTCACTCTTTATGACACACTCCTACTTGACATGATCCTATGTCTGCATAGCCTCTTTATAGCAAGAAGGCTCACCAACATCTATTATCATAATAGAAACCAAACATGGAAGATATCTATCATGTGGATGCAAGACACGTGTAGAACATCTCAATGGTTAATGAATAGGAACATTTGCAGACTGATATGATTGGACATTCTCCTAAAAATTCCTATCTGTAGCATTTTTATGCATGCTAACCGGAGGACTAGTATCCTCAAACATCACTCTTCTCACTTCAACCTCCTTAGTAGGTTGTTTATGCATTGTAGATTCATTTAAAATGACATCACTAATGATCATTAACCCTGTTCAAGATCCCATAAGCAATATCCAAATTGTCCTTCTCAATGATATCGAACAAAAATGCATTTCTTTGACTTATGGTCCAGCTTTTATCTACGATTATTGGGTATATGCACATATGCTTCACAGCCAAAAGCTCAAACATGATCATATGATGGTGGCTTCCATGTCCATAAATCTTGTGCCACTTTCAGACCTTTGGCAATACTAGGTGAAAGGTTAATCACATGAACTCCAATCAATATTGATTCTACCCAAAAGCCTTATGAAAGTGTTGCACGATGTAGCATACAGACTACTCTATCATGAATAGTTATATTCATCCTTTCAACTACACCATTCTATATTGGGGTATAAGGAGTTGTAAACTCTTTATGAATTCCTCTACATTGATAAAAAGAGCTGAATTCTTGTGAGGTATACTCACCCCCATTATTTGACCAAAAATCCTTGAGATTAGTTCCTTCTTCAACCTCAACTAAAGAAAGCCATTTTTTGAAACTAGGGAATACCTCATCCTTTGATTTGATAGGATATACCTAGACTTTTCTAGTAGAATCATCTATGAAAGTGACAAGAGAGAACCACTTAATGAACTTATGGGCATAGGACCACTTACATATGTATGAACAAGATCTAAAAGTTGAAGAGCCAATGTGCATCTTGTGCACATTCCTAGTTTGCTTTCCATATTGACAATTCTCACAAAATTTAAAATCAGAGAATGATAAGACAGGTAAGTAGCAAGAATGAGAAAGATAAGATAGGTAAGTAGCAAGAAAGATTCCTAAGAATCTGATAAGTGTAGGACAAATTGTTGAAAAAGGTTATGAAGTTAGGTTCACTAATGAAGGAGTGTTTGTGGAAGACCCTAGCAATGGGTATAAACAAATTGTTTCAAGAAAGAAAGAAGGAAGATTGTTCACATTGAAGATTCAAGGTAATGTTGGTCATGCTTTGTTCACCTATGGAGGACATAAGATCTCTGAGTTAGATCTTTGGCACAAAAGGCTTGGACATTTCAATGAAAGAGGTATTAAAGATATGGTTAAAAATGGTTCAGTGCTTGGATTGCCTAATGTTGCAGGTCAACATATGACATACAGATGTGAGGCATGTCAATTAGGTAAGGCTCATAAGCAATCTTATTCCAAGCATGGTTTTATGTATTCAGAGAAGCTTGAGTTGGTACACACAGATGTGTGGGGACCATCAAAGGATTTCTGTATCAATGGTTCAAGGTATTATGTGATTTATGTTGATGATGCTACCAGATGGATCACTATCTATGCGATGAAAGATAAGTCACAGGTATTCAATACATTCAAACATTATCATGTGTATGCAGAGAGAATTACATGTCATAAGTTGAAGAGACTAAGGTCAGATGGAGGGGGAGAGTATTTCTCTAATGAGTTCAGTGATTATTTGTGGAATGCAGGTATAAAAAGGGAAATTACTTGCAGGTACTCTCCTCAACAAAATGGTGTAGCAGAAAGGAGGGATAGAACTCTTGTTGAGTTTGCAAGATCTATGATGAAGGAGAAAAAATTCCCAAATTATTTGTGGGCTGAGACTGTAAATATAGCTACATATTTGGTCAATAGATTACCATGTAAAGCTTTGCAGGTTATGACACCATATGAGGCATGGTGGGGTAAGAGACCTACCCTAGACCATTGCAAAGTATTTGGATGTTTGGCATATGCATATGTGCCATCTCAATTAAGGCACAATTGGAACCTAAAGTTGAAAAGTATGTATTCATTGGATATGATGATAAGCAAATGGGATATAGGTTGTGGAGTCCATCCACAAAACAATTCCTTGTATCAAAGGATGTTACATTTTATGAGCAAGGTACTTGGTATGCAGGTACAATCAATATTTATGCAGGTGATGAAGAAGTTGTAAATCAAAAGAAAGGTAAATCAAAGGTTCAGATATTTGATGAAGAGGAGAACAATGAAGTACAGGTTGAAGTTGAAGAAGTGCCAAGATTTGATCCAGAGTGTGATGAACCAGAAACCTCAAGAAGTGGAGAACTCAGAAGGTCATCAAGGCACAAATGGCAACCTACAAGTATAGCTATGACACTTCGTTTTTGGCTACCAAAGATTATGCTTATATGATAAAGGTAGATGAAGACCCTTCTACATATGAAGAGGCAAAAGGTAAGGAAAATTGGGAGAAAGCTATGCAGGAAGAGTATGATGCATTGATGGAGAATCAGACATGGGATTTGGTTCCTAAACCAAATAGTCAGAAGATCATTGGATGTAAATGGGTCTACAAGACAAAGAGGTATGCAGATGGAAGTGTGTCTAGGTATAAAGCTAGACTTGTTGTGAAAGGGTTTGCTTAGACATATGGTGTAGATTATGATGAGACCTATAGTCTTGTGGAAAAGATGACAACTATCAGGACACTCATAGCTATTGTTGCATGTAAAGGTTGGAAGTTATGTCAATTAGATGTGAAGAATGCTTTTCTAAATGGTTATATTTCAGATGATGTTTTCATGGAGCAACCACAAGGATTCAGAGATGAAAGGTATCCAGATCATGTAAGCTCAAGAGAGCTTTGTATGGCTTGAAGCAGGCCCCAAGGGCATGGAATCATAGACTTGTGAAGTTCTTGAAAGAACTTGGTTTCCAAGTATCTAAAGCAAATAGTAGCTTGCTTGTTAAAGCAAGTGATGATAGGTTCATTTATATGTGCATATATTGTTGCTGATATAATTCTTACAGGTACAGATGAGAAAGGCATTCAAAGTCTAAAGAAGCAAATGGAGAAAGAGTTCAAGATTAGTGACTTGGGAGACTTTTCATATTTCTTGGGCATGGAGATCTCATACACTCAACATGGAGTGTATGTAACGCAAGAAAGGTATTTGAGAAACTTGTTGATCAAGTTTAAAATGGATGATTGCAGGGTAGCACCTACTCCAATGGAGGTGAATCAAAAATTAGGCAGATGTGGAGGAGAAGAATTCAAGGACATGAAGCTATATCAAAGTTTGGTTGGTAGTCTGATCTATGCTACTTTAACTAGGCCTGACTTGTCATATGCAGTTGGAGTATTATCTCAATTCATGCATTGTCCTAGGAAAGAACATTGGATTGCAGGACAAAGAGTGTTGAGGTACATTAAGGGTACACTCAAAGAAGGTTTGCATTATGGTTTTACATCAGATACAAACATCAAGATCTATAATGATGCAGATTGGGCAGGTAATCCTGATGATAGGAGATCAACTTATGGATACTTGTGTTAT
Source organism: Ceratopteris richardii (assembly GCA_020310875.1). Classification (NCBI taxonomy): domain Eukaryota; kingdom Viridiplantae; phylum Streptophyta; class Polypodiopsida; order Polypodiales; family Pteridaceae; genus Ceratopteris; species Ceratopteris richardii. The sequence continues at coordinate 71,603,943 of CM035432.1, read as the reverse complement.
GTGGGAGATAAGTTAATTTCTTGCTATTCAAAGAAGAAACACACAGTTGCTTTATCATCCATAGAGGCTGAGTACAAAGGTATGGTGGAAGCTGCAAAGGAAGTGATATGGCTAAATACTCTCATAAAGAGTTTTGACATCACTTAGAGTATACACACTATTCATGGAGATAACATGAGTTCATTGTATTTAGCTGCTAATCCTGTTTTTCATGCCAGGACTAAACATATTGAGATTCAGTATCATTTCCTAAGAGAGAAGGTGATGGACAAAAAAATTGAAGTTATACATACTTCAACAAAAGATCAGATAGTTGATATGCTAAACAAGAGCTTGGATGGACCAAAGCTACAGAGATTCAAAGACATGGCAGGCATAAAGAAGATAGAGAAAACCTCAATTGATGATTGAGGGGGAGCTGTTGGTGCAGGGCAATCAACAATTGAAGTTTTGATGAAGAATTGAAGTCAAGGACTGAAGGAAAGATCAAGTTATGAATCATGAAGGAAGTGCATATTCAGAAGATGAAGATGTGTACACATATGTACATTAATTTAGAGTTTGCTCACTTATACTTTTGATTAGTTATGAGCTTGTAAATATTTGACTATATATACAAGGGAAAATGTCAGGAAAAATATGAGAGAATGTGTAAGAACAAGATTTGAGGAGAAGTAGATGTCATTAGACATTTTAGAAGTGAGTAGGATCTCTCTCATCACTCAGATGTAAAAATTTTCCAGAAATGAAGAAATGTTGCACCCGATCTATCTGAGTATTCTCCTTCTGTGTTGAATCTTTTGTGAAATGCTTTTGTACAAGTCTATAGTTGATTGACCTCTGTACAAATTTTTAGCTTCTAAGTGTGATCACGCTGAGAGAATTGAGTGTAGGAACATTTACATGTGAAAATGGAAAGAAGAGAAGTTGCAAGAGGTGCAAAATTTGATGCTAATGTTTTGATCAGTTCTCCTTCCAGAGTGTAAAGTTTTGAGCAAGCAAGCACTCATTCTTTAAGTTGGAAGGTAAGCTACCTATGGCTAAAAGCATTTGCATAAATGGGTTCTAGATTGAGAGAATCAAGTGTTAGAAGTTACAAGTGTCTGAATCAACTTCTCAGAAAAATAGTTTTAGACATAGGTGACTTGTTGAGATCATTTCTCAAGACCTAATGAGTCTTTTGAAATGATTTAACTTTGAGAAGATGCACAAACTATAGAGGAAACCTTGTGCAAAGTTTTATCAAAAACTTTACACATTTGATAAATCAATGAGAGACTTATGTGCAGCAGACTTTCTGTGTAGTCATCTTCTTCACAGTTTGATCAAAATTTTGATAATTGATCATTGATCCTCTAAATTGGTGAAGGTTTTGAGTTACTCTTAATATAGAGGTGCTCTAACTTCAAGAGTAACGTGTTCTTTTGGAGATTAACACTCTCCATCAAAGGTGAAAGAAGATGAAAACAACACAAAAACAACAACAAAAAACTAATTAATTACCTTCCAATGCTAATCTCCAAACACTCTTACCATCACACATTCATCCTAGAGCTCGTCCTCGGTGACTGTGCCAAATTTGGTTTTGTTCTAGAAAATGGCAAGTACCACATCAAGAAGGTCCACCTCCTTAATTTTCAATCCACCAAAGAGGTAGGGTGATATGAAGATCATGAACAAGTGAAGTGTGTGAAGGTGAAGGTGAGAAGCACACAAGTGCACACATACAAGGTAGAGAGGCAAGAGGAGACACAATGGAAGACATAATTCACACTTGTATTACCCAAAATAGCTCTTACACTTCATCCAACAAGCTTCTAACTTTCCAATCTCTCAAAATGAACTTCTAGCTCTGTTTATAGTTTTTTCACTTGTTGTGACCGGTTTTGAACCTAGTGTCTGGCCTAGTTAAAAAAATAGGTCCTAAGTCTCATTTGGAGGTCCAAATGAAGTCCAAAAAGTATGAACTTTGGTGTGACCCATCTATCTAGGCTCGTTAAGCTCAAGGACTCCTCAGCTTGCACAAAATGGAGCGGCTTGTGAGAAAATTAGGTTTTCTATATTACATATGTTACATGAGTGATTAAAATCATTGTTGAGAGTTTGACTACTTATAAGCAAACAACCTTTTTTGGAAAAAGAATGGAATTGTTCCCCAAATCTTAATGCATTTCCTTTTACATACTTCCTCAATGCCAAAATCTGTAGCTACTATCAGTGCTACTGCAAACATAAAGTTTGACCAAATATTGAGAACCAAATGTGTGTGATTAATTCTACCAAGATTATGAGAGGAGAGTGAAAAAGGGCACAATCAAGATCAATGGCAAGGCAATAGTCCACATGTCCTCAATAGCCAGAAGTGTAGCTAAGCACATATTGCTGTATAGGATGTATGACAAATTTGAGGAGACCTTCTGTTATAAAGTAACTTGGACAAGGCTCTAAGTTAATGACAGCATTAGTTACTTCTAGCGTATTTAACAAATTATTTACTTATCCTAGTGGCTAATTCTAAATGATTGGAAGGAAAAGCTCTTGGGTTTAATCCACATGAGTAGCATGGGGAATGAGTAACCTAATGGTTAAGTCTCAAGGATGGGAAGGAGTAGGTCCTGGGTTCACTTGCCATGAGTAACATCAGGAGAGAGTTTCACGCAAGGATCTTTGGAGCCTTCTAGAAGCATTCACTGAAGTTAACTCACTAACTTGGGCTAGTTTGTTTTTGATTTTTCACACATTAGGTCTTTATGTTCATAGAGATGTGATGATGAATTTTGGAACTCCAAAAAAGAAACTAATCAAACCCATCTTTGCTCAATGGATTCAATCTACTCATAGTAAAACATTGTATAGTTTTGATATACTTTTATCTTCGACAGATAGTCTAGCAAGTAATGCTGATCAAGCTTGTGGTTACATAGTTGGTCTGACACTCTTAACAATAATAACAATTTTTTATTTCTAACAAACGGTCCATGATATTTTCTAGTTCACCATTCCATTTCCTTGGGTTTACATAAAACTACCTTAATTTTGGTAAAAGGTGCTGTTAAAAGTGCAGACTACCGTCAAGTCCACTTTTAATCTCTTTCGAGTTCTTGGGGATGGTAGGGGTCTGATAATTCAAAGGCCATGTATCTTATTTTCCCAGTTAACTTATCAAACAAGCAGTACGTTATTATCCAATATAATGTCTTCTACACAGTATTACTGTTCATATTCCAGTTAGGCTTTTCACAGTATGTAACGCAGAGAGTAATAATTATCATTGCACAATCCGGCGAACAGTACTGTATTAATCAGAACTTAAGGTAATTCAACAAGGTAAAGTGTCAATACTCAGAATTTTGAAATCTGCACCACAATGTCTCCGCAGGGTCTCAAATCGCCCAGACAGACAATCTGGCGATCCCGTCTCCTCTCTACCGGAGAGTCACCGTAATGTCTCTTCATTGATTGATAAAAAGGGTACAACACTTCGCTATGACCTTTCCGTACGTGCGGTATAGGAAAATATAAATTACATGATGCCAATCCGGCGGCCTTACACTGCAGTGTAAGGCCGCCGGATTGGCATCATGTAATTTATATTTTCCTATACCGCACGTACGAAAAGGTCATAGCGAAGTGTTGTACCCTTTTTATCAATCAATGAAGAGACATTACGGTGACTCTCCGGTAGAGAGGAGATGGGATCGCCAGACTGTCTGTCTGGGCGATTTGCGACCCTGCGGAGACGTTGTGGTGCAGATTTCGTAATTCTGAGTATTGACACTTTACCTTGTTGAATTACCTTAAGTTCTGATTAATACAGTACTGTTCGCCGGATTGTGCGATGATAATTATTACTCTCTGTGTTACATACTGTGAAAAGCCTAACTGGAATATGAACAGTAATACTGTGTAGAAGACATTATACTGGATAATAACATACTGTTTGTTTGATAAGTTAACTGGGAAAATAAGATACAGGGCCTCTGAATTATCAGACCCCTACCATCCCCAAGAACCCGAAAGAGATTAAAAGTGGACTTGACGGTAGTCTTCACTTTTAACACTAGCAGAGTCTGTGGGAAGATGGCCATGGATTGAAGAATAATCAGTAAAGGTAGAGAAGCACCTAAGGCAAGTGGTGCAAAGGTGATATATGCCGGTTACTCGGTCCAGCGAATTTGTTAGGGACACCCCCAGGTGGTAGAAGTGTAGGCCATTTAAGCCCAGTTGTCAAAGGATCGGAGCCAGTTAGCAGTGATTCCGGTACCAGTTCGGTAACACATGATGAGATTCCAGTAGATTCAGGTGTAATTCCGGTACGTTCTGAAGAAGGTGCAGTTACTTCTAAGTGTACAGGGATGTAGTGCGCAATTGATTCGATACCATCTGGTCAGAATTTGAACCTTTCCCGGGATAAAGTGGTGTTACCCAGAGGGATCGTTGCCGGTGGAAGTATACCCTGTTTCGGTGAAAGTTCGACAAGTTTCGGTGAAAGTTCGGTACCAGTTGGTGGGAATTTACAGTTTTTCGATGACAGTGTGATACTCCTTGGTGGATCTTTATTACGTACACCGTTGTTCGGGGCAAACTTGCCTACCTTTGATACCAAAGCTGAGGATAGGCTATTTGATCTGGAGATACGTAAGAGACTAAACGCTATTTTCGAGCCGAAAGGTGAGAAATCTGATAAAACAGATTCCGAAGGGCAAGAGACACCCCCTCATAACTCAGGAAACAACAACGGTACTAATAATAGCACCATGAGTGGTCAACAATAGCAACAACAACAACAGCAGCAACAACAACAGCAACAACAACAACAACAACAGCAACAACCACTTCCACTTCGACCGGTTCCAATAGGGGTGACTTACACAAAGTTCGGTGGATTTTTGGGGGACGATCTTGATGCACATGTGCACACCTTTGAGATAATCTATGCAGTGCTGAACCATCCACCCGACCCGGCGTACAAGGCCATTGTATTTCAGGCCACCTTAGTTAATGAAGCAGCTAGATGGTTGACTGAGTATGATATTAATCATTTCGTTAACTATGATGCTATGAGGGATGCGTTTTTACAGAGGTTCCGGTTGAAGAAGAATCCTGCCGAAATCTTCGACTATTTGCATAACAATCGGCAGAAGCCACACCAGACTGTTTAGGAATATGCAACATTGTTTAGAACCCACTTAAGACAACTGCCTCCGGCACATGCTAATCTACTGGATGATGTTATAACCTAGTGGTTCATTAATGGGCTGACCCCACAATTAAGATAAATCATGATCATCCTCTATGTGGGTGCTATGATACTGGATGCTGTTATTGTGATGGCCCCACAACTAGAGCATAAAGTTGGAGGATTCACCGAAGACTTGGAGTGGTTGAAAGCCAATAAGAACGTAATAGATGATCCGGCTAAACAGATGTATTGTACCAAGTGCAAAAATCCAAGGCACACCAGTGCTACATGTGCCCTTAACCAGATGTATTGTGCCATTTGCAACACAATCGGACACTCAACGGAAAATTGTGCATATAATGCCAAAGACTACTTTTATGCAAGTATATCTGGATGACTTTTCCTTATTTGGGAAAATTGTGGCGCACCTGTATCATTTACGGTGCTGCTTTCAAAAATGCCACGAATACCGATTATGCTTGAATCCGACAAAATCTGTGTTTGTGGTCTCTTGTGGCAAACTCCTTGGCCATATTATCTCTGAGCAAGGAATACAAGTTGATTCGGATAAAGTTGCAGCCGTGTTGCAGGCACCAGTCCCTACAACACCAAAAGAAGTTATGCATTTCCTGGGTCAAATCCGGTGGCATGGCAGACAATTACGGTGGTTAGCTCATTTAGCAACCCCACTTAATCGGCTCATGACTAGTACTCCACGGCAGTACGAATGGACTTCAGAATGCCAAACTGCATTTGATCGTTCAAAAGGCTTATTGACGAAGGCCCCAATTTTGCAACCCCCTGATTGGGAACACTCGTTCCATGTCTTTGTAGATGCATCGGACATAGCCATTAGAAGCGTTTTAATGCAGCAAACTAACAAATGGTTTCGGCCTGTATATTATGCAAGTCATCGATTAGCCCCTGCTGAAAGAAATTATTCAGTGACCGAAAGAGAATGTCTGGGGTTGGTGTACTCTGTGAAGAAATTCCAAAATTATTTGTTGGGCCGAAAATTCACCTTTCACGTGGATCATGCCGCACTTGTGTATTTGGTCCAGCAGCAACATTTAGGTCGTCGCTTGGCTCGATGGGTTTTATTATTACAGAAATTCGACTATGAAGTTATTCATCGACCCAGCACAACACATGCATTGGCGGATTTTCTATCTCGGTTAGATTCCGGTGAAGCTCCGGTGGGGGTTGATGACACTACACCGGCAATTTACGCTACTAAGCCAATTGTTGAAGAATCTATAGAACCTCTTGTGCCCCCTACCTACTACGATATGTTGCTAACTTTTCTCACTGACGGTTTTCTTCCCCCCATACTTCTCCTGCTCTGCGGCAGAAGTTTGCAGTTTACAGTCGCAGATTTCGGTTGATTGTAGGTCAACTATACTACATGGATCATACTGGTGTTCTACTTCACTGTATCCCACCACATGAAGTAAAATCGGTTATTTCTATGGCTCATTCATTACCCTCGAGTGGACATTTCGCAGCTGACCTTACTCACCATAAAATTCTGCAAAGTGGGCTTTGGTGGCCTACCATGTACAAAGATGTGACTCAGTTTGTGCAACAGTGCGATACCTGTCAACGGTCTCGACAGCCATTACATCGGCACTTCTTTCCTCTGCAACCTGTCTTACCTTTGGAACCCTTTCAGAAGTGGGGGCTTGATTTTATAGGAACAATATCACCATCAGCAACCCTTAGCAACAATCGATATATATTGACTTGTACGGATTATGCCACCAGGTGGGCGGAAGCTTGGGCTTTACGGTCCGCCATAGCTGTTTTGGTGGCAAAATGCCTGATGAAGGACGTATTCCCGCGTTATGGCTTACCTCTAGAACCTGTGAGAGACCAAGGAACACATTTTGCCAACAATTTAATGCGAGTATTAACTCACACTTTTCAAATTCTGCATAAATATAGTTCACCATACTATCTGTGTGATAATGGTTTGGCTAAAAGCACCAATAAGACTCTATTGATTATGCTTCGCAAATTGATCGTGGAATCTCCAGAACGTTGGGACTAGTTACTACCTGCGGTTTTATGGGCATACCAGACTACATTAAAGTGGCAACCGGAATGACCCCCTTCAAATTAGCTTATGGATTGGAAGCCATTGCACCGATGGAAGTAGTAGTGCCGAGTTTACGCATTTTCCTAGCTCAGAAATTGCTACCGAAAGAATCCTTGCCATTTTGGTTGGATACACTCCGATCATTGGATGAACAGCGATGGGAAAGTTTTCTAGTACTTCAAGAAGTTCAGCTTCGTCAAGCTCGTACCCATGATCATTTCTTGAAGACCCCTGTGTTTACGGTGGGCCAACTAGTGTTATTCTATGATGCTAAAGCAAATCGATCTGCTGGAAAATTTAAATTACGGTGGTTCGGTCCTTACCGGATTAGTGAGCAAGTGGGACCCGCTACTTTTTGGTTGAATACCTTGACCGGAGTTCCCCTTCCCAAAGCGATTAATGGTTCAAAGTTACGCCCATATCACCAACCGCCTAATCACGGCTGACGTGTTCCTCATTTTTCCGCGTGTCACTTATTTTCTTTTTATTTCCGTATTTCGGCTGAATATAGACCGTAAATCTCCTCGTTTTGATATCTAAATATGATTATTCGCCACCATGTGTTATTGTTTCTGCTCATGCATGCCGCCGTAATTATGAAGGTTATCATTTCAATAACACGCGATGATTAGCATTTTTGATCGCCTCATGTTGCCTGTGTGTCTACTTAATCTTGTTCCTTTTCCTGATAATCGCTATTGTGTCTGTGTTTTTTTGCGTTCTTTGTGTTCTGTGTTCTCCTTGTTCTTGTGCTTTCACGTGCGCATCATGGAAGCATTAGCCAATGTCGCTACCTTCCGTGAAGGACTCACTCCTGAAGTGAGTGAGCTTTTGCGTATCGGTGGTCTTTTGAGCTTTGCTGAATTGCCTTGGCATTCAGTGGAGTGTCAACCATTTTATGCGCAGATTATTTCTGTTATCGCTGCCACACCTGCTACAGAGCAGAGTTGGCCTATACTTTGTTTACCATCACGAGTCGTGATCACTTTGGCTTCATTTGCTGATGCCTTCCGACTTCCTCGAGATGGATTGGAGAATGGTCCACTCCTTCTTGTAGCCACCATGACCACATTATTTCCACGGCACTCATCTAATGAGTACGCCATTCTATGTCGACCTGACCCAGAGCGTACCGCTTTACAGTTTTTAGTCGCGATTTTGTATTTGCAAAAACGCACCTACGGTATCTCGCGCCCATTTTACTCAATGATAGACATGGCTGCTTGCGAGCCTGTCAATTTTGCATCTTTTTATTTCTGGCGCATTCACCGTGAATGTGTTACGGTTATTAAAAAAGTTAATAAGGGTGATCTTCCACGATCACGTCTTCCCCATATCCTCACTTTCCTCTTTCCAGCCATTCAAGCCGTGCAACCCCCGCCAAATGCTCCATTCCTGTTGCATGAAGAGTCTACGCGGATGCTCCAAGATGAGGAAGATGATGATGCAGATCTTTTTCAACTTCTTCATCGGAAACGCAGCCGTATAAGTCCGTCTGAGAGCGAGGTGCAAGGATCCAACGCCGGACATGAAGAAGAGGTCTTCCAGGACACCACCACTTCCATTCATGTTGATTCTTCTGCCCATTTGTAGCTCAGTGATGAGTAGCACCTCCTTTAATGTCAATCCGGGAAGACGTCAGGATGGTATGAAGACCACGAGCAAGTGGAAGCACAAGTGCGTGAGTGAGAAGCACACAAGCATGCACACACATACACGCACACACGCACACACGGCAAGAACAAAGAGAGTAAGACAATTGAATCACTTCTATTGCAACCAAGTTCTCATACAAGCTCAAACTACAAGAAGCTCCCCAAAAATGAGCTCTCTAGCTCTATTTATAGTTTTTGACTAGCTTTGGCCCTGTCCAGACCTAGTGTTCGGCCTAGTTAAAAATTAGGTTCCAGGGCTTATTTGAGGGCTCAGACCCTTAGATGCACATAGATTCAAGTTAATGCCAGATAAAAGAGAATGTTAACTTGAGTTCAATGGGACTTAGCACAAAGGGTGAGTATATCTACCTCTAGTGGACTCTAGTGAGAAGTCCTAAAATAGTGGTGGAGAATGCACATGTAAAAGGTGGCTCAACCACTTTATTTATAAAGAGTGGTCAAGATTGAATGTGTGAAAATAGCTCTAGTTATTCTAGAGGTCACGATTAGTGCCCAAATCTACATAATGGTAGGTTGGGTGGAGAGTCACAGATCATTCTCTTGTGTGCATGGAGGTTAGGATCTAGAGTTCATCATATTGGAATCAGATCAAGGTAGAGAGGCCCCATGATGACCTTATGAATTCATCTTCTTCATGAAGGGAGATCCTCTAGATCTATTCTATAATTCGAGAAGGAGAGATAATTTCACATCTGTGTGCCATCTTTGATTCTTATCTCCATGAAAGAGTTGCACATTAAAAAGTAGCTTTAGGTATTCAGGAGGTCATGATTAGTCTCAAAATTTATATAATGGAAGGTTGGGTGGAGAGTCAAAGGTCATTTGTAGCTCAGTGATGAGTAGCACCTCCTTTAATGTCAATCCAGGAAGACGTGAGGATGGTATGATGACCTCGAGCAAGTGAAGGCACAAGTGCGTGAGTGAGGAGCACACAAACATGCACACACATACACACACACGCGCACACAAGGTAAGACAAAGAGAGAGAAGCAATGCAGTTCTTTTAGATTACTTCCAGAGTGCTCATACAAGTTCAATTCTATCACAAGCTACCTCAAAAATGAGCTCTCTAGCTCTATTTATAGTTTTTGACTAGTTTTTGATCCTGTCCAGACCTACTGTCCGGCCTAGTTAAAAAATTAAGTTCTCTGGCCTATTTGGAGGTTCAAACCGAGTCTAAAAAATGTGAAAAATGATAGGTAGGTACTTCTAAAGCTCCTCAAGCTCAAGGGCTCCTTGGCTTGCACAAAATGGAGCTACAAAAATATGAAATGGTATTTACAATGGGTTTTAGTGATGAAAATCACTATTTTTGTAGGGATTTCTTCCAACATTTTGACATACATTTCCTGGAGCTCCCTACTTGCTCCTTCTTCTTGTGTGCCCACCTCTTTGATGCATGAAAAATTTAGATGGCCTACTTGCCAGATCTTCTTTGACTACGTTGTCTGCTTGTACCTTCTCTTCGCTCCGACTCCCTTCGTTGACTTCCTTGTCTTGTGAGTCCTTCAGTTCCTTGACTGCCAACACCCCCCCTCTCTCGCGTCTATTGTCTCTGACAGACCCTTGTTGAGTGGGTCGTTGGATGTAATACTCCACAACGTCGGTGGCTAAATGATGTTCTGCTATTCTCAACCCTTTGGCCAAATCAGTGAATAGGGCATCCCAGTCTACTGGCCCTGGAACTTCTGGATGTGGTATACGTAGCTTTTCTGAATGTAGGGCTTGTTCCACCGCAAATAACTGTAATAGATGAGATGGTTTGGGAATGAATATCTCGGAATGATATTCCCAGAACCCGGTGATGAACATTTCTTCAAACGTCTGTTTGAAGCAGGCAGGTAGATACTTTATCCGAGCATGCCACGCGTATACGACGTTAATGGATGGTTTGGTGCTCATATCATAGACAAGGTCCTGATTCCCTTCATTAAATCTAATAGCCGAAAGATAAGGTTCTTTGATGTTCCTAAATGTCCTGAATGTGACTAGCATGAGCTCAAAAATTTTGAGGCACATCTGTGCCATGACATCTGGGACATTCTTGAACCTGACTGCCCAGTGTCAGATGGTTGAAATCATGTAGTTGACTGTGGGTTGGCCATTAGGAGGTGCTAGGTACACATAATTTAACCACTTATCACATCCTTTAACCGTCAAAACTGTTTTGGTGTACTCCGGCCAAGACCTTCTTCGAAAAACAGGGTAGTAGCAGGGATTATACTTGATATATAGAGGCATGTTATTCCACGTGCATACCACCTCAGGGTAGGTTTCAAGCAGGCGGATCCTCCAAGTACGTTGATGTATATCCCCCTGCTTCGCACTTGCAGGGATATCACCCGGAGCAAACTGTGTCACCGAGGTTGGTTCTTTTGTTGTGCGTTGCTTGATTTCAGCATTGTAATCTACCATTAATACACAGAATGGAACATACAGATCATCGAATGTGCCAATCCACCTATGATGGGAGATGTTTCTGAAGTAATCCGATTTTATGATGACTTCTTCCAATCGTGACATAGATGCTATCTGAACTGCAACTCTCTCATCATGGGTTGTAGCAACCTTCTCCAACCTTTGCATCCATTCAGGCGCTTCGATCTCAATCGTGTCCATTCCTTCTTCTGTTTGCTTACCTTCGAGTGTTGGCATGGGAACATATGGGTCTTCAAAGATCTCCTCCACTTGAATTGGCACTAAGTCTTCAGGTTCCGGTTCCGCCAGGGGAGAGGGTTGACGTTCGTATTGAAGAACTTTACTTCGTAGTTTTTCTCGTTCTGCTCTGAGCTCTGCGACTTCTGCAGATGTGTCGGCTGCTGTTGTGACTCTGTTTGGTGACTCCTACTGAGTTGCCAGTTGCTTTAGTAGATCATCTCTTTCTCTTTCTAATGCTGCGTGGGCTTCGAGGAGGTCGGCATGGGTTTCCAAGATGATTTGCTTATTTCCAGATGGGATAGCCTTGAAATTCTCTAGGTCAATTTCTTGTGGTGAACCCTCCATTGCTGCTTCTGTAGTCTCTTATTCTCTTCGAGCGTTGCGGACATGTGCTTCCGTAATAAGGTGAGATTCCACCGAAGCTTGAGATTGTCTGTGATCTGAGCATGTAACATGTTGTCGAGTTGTTGTTTTTCTTCAGTATCTGACTGGGGTGGATTGGCGACTAATTGATCATGTTGTGCTTGCAAAGTAGTATACTACTGTTGTAATAGCCGCTTTTCCTTCTCTAATTCAATGAATCTTGCTTGGAGCTGTTCATGGCTTCTGAAGAGACTCGTATGTTGTGCATCTAGGTGTTGGTAATGCTATTGCAGCTCAGACATACACTGGTACATATTATTAAATACATTATTAATGGGGGTGGATGCAGGAAAAGTATTGAATGCAGAAGGGAAGGGAAAAGGGAATGGGAGCATGTATGTTGTGGTTGAAAAGGGTGAAGTTGGTGGTGGGGGAATGGGAATTTGTGGACGTATGGGGGGAGGGAGAGGTGCGGAGGTGGGTGATATGTCCATGAAATCAAAAGTGGATGCGTTCGTGGGAGTGATTGTGAACATGGGAATTGTGGGTGCGGTGATGGTGGTGAAGGTGTAAAGTGGTGTGTGTAGTTGTGAATATGAACCGCCAGAAAGTGTGATCGGGGGAACAGGGTTTTCTGTGGCTACAGTTAGAATTTCAGAGTCAGTAGTAGCGTAAACAAGAGAGGTGGAGATCGGTTGTGTAGGTTGTGTGGGTTGACTAATGTTCTGTGCTTCAGTATGGGAAGTGGACCCTGGGGCTGTGACAGTAGTGGTTACACTGGTAGTGGGAGGTGAAGGTGGTGGAGTTGGAGGGAGAGGGGGTAAGGGGGGTGATGGAGGTGCACTGGATGTGTGAGCTTCCTCAGTGTCAAGAATGGTATGAGCAGTGCCCATGGTCGTGGATGTAGTGCCCTGGGGTTCTGACACTAATACATTCATTTGTTTTCCTGATCGAGGGGGGCATCTGCCGTATCTTTGCTCCGATCATCGTGAATATGCAAGAGCAGTATGCACCATCTCTGGTACCCCCAACGCATCAGAGATCATGTCAAGGGTTGCTCGGTATTGCTCATCCACACCTTCCTCCTCAAGGATTTGATTCATGAGGGCTTTTCCTACTGCCAAGGACAGTTTTTGTTGTTCTTGAACTCGGTTGATAGTATCATACAACTTTTTCAATTGCTTCGTATAAGCTGGGGCACCCTCAAGTTCTTGTAGAACTTCCTGCTCATATTCCTGCTCTTCTTCGTCGGAAAGTCCCTCTTGTTCGTCCTCTTGTTCGTCTTCTTCATCATCCTGCACTTCGACTATGTCTGGTTGGACTGGGTGGGGTTGGTCTGTGACTGTCTACTGTCCGCTTGCTTGCTCTGCCTCCACTTCTAAATTTGTAGCATTGATTATTCTGGCTACCTCTTCATCAGTTAGATCTTCCAATGTAAAGCCGTGAGGAAACTCTAAGTTGGTTGGTATAGGAGGAAACACTAGCTTCGTTCCATCTTTGCTATGTCTTGGTAATCTGATAGTGAAGGGTTGCACACGCCTTGGACAGGGCATCTGAACAGCACCTCTCATTTTCTTGGATGGAGGCCCTGCGGTGGATAGTCTACGTTGGAATTCTTGCACCCTGGTCCAAATAAGTGCCCTTTGAACTGGCACATCATATGCCAAACATCTATAAACAATCCTTGTGAGAGCACAACATCCATACAGTACTGACTTTTGCTTCTTATACCACGGTTGATGAGCTAAGTGGATTTGGTCAATAATCTAGTGAGGCATGTTGATTGTCAAATCGAAGGCATTTGCTAAATATAGACTGAACCATATCTTCTTGGGTGGCATTGTGAACCTCTCTTGAGCGGGGAATGCAAAATGCTGCATGACCATTCGCAAATGAATGGCAATAGTTGGTGTCATTGCCACCATGTCTTTAAGTTTTGTCAGATTCCTGTTCTTCATGTTATCTAAGACCATAGTCTCTTTCTCGGTGGGAATATGCATACCTTTCATGTCGAGAGCTTCCCTCACCAAGTTGTTTGTCAGTCTGAACCGTTTCAGCTCATTGCCCCTTGTGAGAGATGGGAGGACAAAGGTGTTGTATCCCTTTTTCTCTTTGCTCGGAGTGAGGGTGTTAATCAAATACGAGCATCTAAGAAGGTCGGGCTTTGGCAACTAGGCTTTGAAGTAATCGTATAGTCCCGCTTTCTTCCATATCAGTTTCAGCCCTTCATTATTTTCAAGTCTTTCAAATTCCCTGGTGAAGAAATGATACCTGCCCCAGCGCCCGTTGAACTGTATCTCTGCCTCCCATAGGTAAGTGCCTTCCCCCAGAGGTCTTGCCACGTCACTGAACCAATGTGAGTTTTTGCTGACTGGCATTGTGTGCCCCTGTGGAGGATTCTGCACCGGTATGGCATGTAACGCTCTCAATGCCACTGGATGCTCCTTCAATTCCTCCTCAATAGGAAGACTTTCAATATCCATAATCTAAGGGCTGGTGCCCGCCTGGGAGCTAGTTCCTGCCTCAGCCATATCGAGGAAACTGGTCACCAGTTCTGTGAGAATATACAAAGGAGTGTTAACATTGCAAACGGACACCAAGCATTCATGTGTCCCCGTTACAACATTAACATGATTTTAGTGAGAGGTTAGTAGGTCAACATGTGCTCAGTAGTCGTGTGTGTAGTTAGGGAGTGGATAATCCTAAGAGCTAAATGGAATGATGCGGTGTATGAGTGATGTAGTTAGTAAGTGGGTATGAATTTACAAATGAGGATCGGGGGGTTTATTACACATTTTGGGCTGCCAAAAAAATAGAATGGCTGTTGGTCTTGATTTTGTGGAGACTCTGGAGGGCTTGGTGAGAGTATCTGCTTGGAAATGAGGCTTTTTAGGGACCCATTTACAAGTGATTCTACTCGTGCTCATGGGTGAATATGTGTTCGTGCGTGGTGTATAAGAATGGGTATCAGATGTTAGGGTGGGTGGACCATGTTGTACAGGATATGGTTTCTGTGTATTTGAGCCTGCAAGCAAGCCTTAGGCACCCAAATTTGTCTTGATTGTGGGCTAGCCTTCATCGACTTCTTGGGTACCCAGATAGACTTCATTTTCGCAGAAGAATTTCTGAAAGACTTCTTATTAGTGTCGTGTTGTTGATTACTAATAAGAATCTTTGCCTGTGTGGTTGGTTTGATCACAACAGGATGTTCACCTTTCCGTACTCACACTTTTTTCAATGGCTGAGACATCCTGCTTCTCACGTTCTTTTGGCCTCCAGCATAGGTAGTCTTCTGTATTTGATCTGGCATTGGTTGCTGCATCCCTCTGACCTTTGGAAAAGAAGGGAGTTCCGTTGTGTCCTTGACTTCTTTATTGAGATCATCATTCCTCTGCATCACATAGTTTTGGACAAGAACAGCATGGACATCTTCATGTGTACTCCTAGAAGGACCAGGAGTGTGTGCCTTGCCTAATTCCTTGAGTGTTTCACTTTCTAACTCAATTGTAATGTGTTTCTCATTGAGCCAAACCTAAAGAAGTCCACTTCTTAGGTTTAAATTGACTGCATGGTCATAGATCCAGTCTTGACCCAAGACCAGAGGCTCAGTGAGGTCCTCATCTTGATGCACTAGTACTTTCACTGTCATTAAAACATCTTGAATGTGGAGGGGAATTTCCACCTCGCCTTTGCAAGGGGTTTCCACACCTCCCAATCCTATGAGATAGGCTTCTATAGGACTGACATTTAATTTCAACTTTTGATAGTAAGAAAATTTAACAGCACTAGTGGCTGCACCTGAGTCAATCAAGGCTCGCACAGTTTTTGCACTTATTCCTTGTCCTATCTCTAAGGTCACAAATGGGCATCGATCGATTATTCTATGGGCACTTATTCCGGAGACTTCAGACATTGCCATATGATATCCTAGGTCCGCATAGTCATCTGCCCTAGGCTGATCCCTACCATGTTGTCTCAACTTCATTCTTCTGATGCGTTCTAAAGCTTTTGCTTGAGCTTCTTCTCGAATTCGCTTTTCTTCCTCTTTGCGTCTCTTGGCAACGTTGAGTCAATTTAGCATCTCTTCAGTCAGAGGTTCCTGATATAACTTGACTCTGCACCCGCTTATGAAGCTAGGTAGAATATCGCCTTCTAATGTGGCTAGTTGTACTGCTCCACTCGTTGAGATCCTATTTATGATCATAGTTCCATAGCCTCGCTTCTCTAATTTTCTCGCATGTTGTTTCAAGGTGTATACTAAAACTAAATCTCCTGCCTTCAATCCTTTATCCTTAACATGGGCATCAAAGTAAGCCTTCTGTCGTTTTTTAGCTGCATATATTCCTGCGGCAGCCCTTAGTCTTGTTTCTCCTAATCGCTCAAGGTCAAAAATCCTAGAGGAGAGCTCATGACCCATCCACTCATGCTCCTGTGCTACTCTCAATGTGGGAATCAAGAAGTCCAAAGGTAGCACTGCATTTTGGCCAAATACCATCTGAAAGGGTGTGGCTTGGAGTACCATTTTATAGGCAGCTCTGTATGCCCAAACATCATGGTGTAGCTGTTTGTCCCAATCAGACCGTTTATTATTTACCAATTTAGTCAACACATTGCATAGGATCTTATTTGTGCTTTCGGCTTGGCCATTAGCTTGTGGGTGATAGGGGGCAGACTTCTTGTGTACTACCAAGAACTCTTGGAGAAGATTTTCAATAACTTCATTCAAGAAATGAGTGCCTCTATCACTTACTAGCTCTATTCGTAGCCCGTATCTTGTGAACACATTCTCAAATAAGAACTTGGTCGTGGTTTGAGCATCGTTCTTTGTCGTAGCTTTTTCCTCTACCCACTTGGTTAGATAATCAGTGGCAACAATGATATACTCAGCATGGGAACCCTTAGCTGGGGGATTAATAGGACCTACAAAGTCTATCCCCCACTTAGAGAATGCACGTCCACCCATCATAGGTTTCAAAGGCATCTCATCTTTACGTATGGGATACTAGGTTCGCTGGCAGACATCACACCTCTTGACATAGGTATGTGCATCCATGTGAAGGGTTGGCCACCAAAGTCTTGCAAATAGGATTGCCTTGATCACCCGATCTGGTCCAAAGTTTCCTCTTGCTACACCTTAGTGAGCAGTTTCCAAGATCTTAAGATATTCACTCTCATGGACACATAGTCTCACGTAACCATCTTTACCACGCTTGTATAAATTATCACCCATGAGCGAGTAATCTAGGGCTTCTTGTTCTAGACTTCTTTGTCTGGCCATTGTCATATCTTGAGGGAATGTTCTCGTCCTCAGGAAGGCTACTAATGGTTCACTCCAATCTGGCACTATGGACACTTGATAAAGAGTGGCATGTTCCACAGGTGGTTTAGTACAGCAGATTGGGCATGCCTTGCACAACTTTTGGACATCAGCTTCCATAGTCGGCCAATGCACTCCGAGTCTCCTTAGTGTTTGTAGGGTTCGTTGCTTTGATTAGTGTTGCTCTAATGCACCTACATGTGCTAATTGCAACCATTTAGCGTACTCATCCTCTTCCACACAACAAGCTAGGATCCCTTGATCTGTGTGCTTGTACATACTTCCTGCCATGATTTGGTATTTTTGGGATTTTACTATCTCCCTATCTTGAGTGTTTATGACTGGGTGGTTGGGCCCGTATGTCAATACTCGCACTAATGGCTTAGCCCACTGAGGTACAACTTCCAAATTAAACAAGTAAGCATCCGGAAGGTCATCTGATACTCCTTGTGGGGCTTCTCCAGATGTGAGCCTAGAGAGGTGGTCTGCTCTCAAGTGAGTCTTGCCTTTCCGTACCACGACCTCAAAGTCATATTCCATTAGTAAGAGAAACCATCTTACTAATCTGCCTGTATTGCATGGCTTGTTCACGAGATATAATAATGCTTGATGATCAGTAAAAAATTTAAACTTATTTGCAAGCAAATAGTGTCTAAACTTTTTAACTGCATATACCATGCCTAATCCTTCTCGTTCAGTGGTGGTATAGTTTCGTTCATCTACATTCAACTGTCTACTAGCATAGGCAATTGGAAGATCCATGTTACCTTCACTCGTAGGTTGTGCAAGCACACATCCAATAGCATAATTGGATGCATCCACGTGAACATGAAATGGCTTATTCCAATCTGGTGTGGTCAAGATTGGTGCTGAACACAATCTTCTTTTGAGCTCATTGAAGGAGTCCTCACATTCATTAGTCCACTCAAAGTTAGTCAAAAGCCCATACAGAGGCTTTGCTATGATGGCATACATGTGTATAAACCGTCCGTAATAACCACAATGCCCCATGAAAGCTTGTACTTCCTTGACATTCTTTGGCCTAGGTAGCTCGACTATGGCTCTTACTTTCTCTTCATTGGTGGATATGCCATTCTTTGACACTATGTGTCCTAGAATCTTGCCTTGCCTGACCATGAAAACACACTTTTTTGGGTTCAGGCACACTTGATACTCTCTACACTTGTCAAAAATTTGCCTGAGTTCTGGTATATGTGTTTGTCTAATGTTGGAATGAGCACAGAGATCATCAACATAGACCTCTAAATTCTTCCTCAAGAACTCTTTAAACACATGACACATCAATCTTTGGAAAGTTGCAGGAGCATTGGTAAGCCCAAATGGCATTACTCTAAAGGCAAATATGCCCCACTCTGTGGCAAAAGCTGTCTTATGCTGATCTTCTGGAGCTATCGCTACTTGATTGTAGCCTGAAAATCCATCAAGGAAGTTGTACACTTCCTTGCCTGCTACTCTTTCTAAGAGATGTTCCGTGATAGGAAGTGGATAGTTGTCTCAAATAGTGGCTGCATTAACCTTCTTCAAGTTAATGCACACACGTAGCTTTCCATTCTTCTTGGGCACTACTACAATGGGGGATACCCACTTGGTGTGCTCAATTTCATAAATAAATCCAGCTTCTACCAGTCTATCTATCTCCTCTTTGATCTTAGCAGCATAATTATCATTGTATGTGTATGGCTTTTGCTTAGAAGCTTTAGCTTCTGAGGTCATGGGGATAGTGTGTGAGCATATGTCCGGATCTACACCTTTCAAATCCTTGTAACTCCAAGCGAATACATCTCTGTATTCTCTTAGCAAGGCTATCAATTCGCGCTCTTCTTCTTCTGTCAGGTCATGTCCTATGTAAGTGCATCTCTCCTCTCCTTCTTCTAGGGCTACCATTATTTTCTTGGTGGTTTCCTTGTTATCATAGGCCTCTCCTGATTGTGCCTCGCATTTACGCATTCTTACCATGACTCTTTTATCGTCTATCTCATACTTTTTAAAGTTTTCAAGGACCTCAAACAAAGATTCTTCCTCTTCTGGTGTGACTTCTCTCTTCCTTCTTTTCTTTCCTTCATCCTTAGGGGTCACTTGTGTGGCTAACCTTACATCATTTGTATGCTCTCCATGTCTCTGGGGTTGAAATTCTACTTCATAGAAGTATTCTTCATCTGATGCAAAAGGTGGATCCATAATGATTGACTCTAGGTCGGAGTCACTTGCATCCTCAAATGCATCAAGACTAGGTTCGCATTCTTCTAGAACTGCCTCTCCCATCATTGGCTCTATGGAGAAGACTGAAATGTCATAGGCGTCCTCGTCACAATGGGGTGTCCATTGTTCTTCATTGATGGCTACATCCATTGTTGCTAGAATTTCTGCCCAGCTATGAGGTTCAAATTCTTCATCCGAAAATATTAGAGGTGCATAGGCTGGGTCTTGAATTGGTCTATGTGTTTCCTTCGCACCTACCTCTCTGGCTTTTTCTCTCTTCTCTTCTTCTACTGCTACTTTGCACATCCATAAGCGGGTGTCTTCATGCATCCATGAGCATCCTGATCCTATGGAATGCACAGACTCCGTATCATCTTTTGCTCTATGGATGGGGTTCCATTGGATAGGAGGGACATCTCTATGAGAGTAATCCTTGAGATTGCCTTGGTCGTAACACCTAAGTGTTGCAAGTACAAGGAATTGGTTCCCCAATCCTGTACTACTTGCAACTGTCACATAAATGGTCTTCCCAAAATCATCTCATAGGCATGATTTTTGCTAAAGTCACATATAGCAAATGTGTGCTCAAAATGTACACCACAAGTAGTGAGAGTTATTCCTTCTAGCAAGCCTAAGGGTCTTTCTATGTGACCATCAGCCATTTGCAATTTCATCCTCGTGGACCTGAGTGTTGGCTTGCCCCAACGTTTCCATAGGGAAGTGGTAGCAATTGCAACTCCTGCACCAGAGTCCAGAATTGCCTTGGTTGTGTATCCTTGATGGGTGATAGGAAGATAGGTGTTTCCTTCTTCTCCTTCACTCATGTCTCCTATCTTGTCTAGAGGAATTTCTGGCACTGTCCTATGAGAACCTACCTAGGAACACGGTTTGGCTATCTCTGGTACTTGTTTGGCTACATGTTTCCATAGTTCCGGCCTTACTTTGAGTAGCTCTTGTAAAGTGAGGTTACACTGCACTTTAGTGTTTTTCACTACCTCTTTGTTCCTAGGTATGACAAAGTCTTCGTTTCTTACCATGACTGTGGGTGCTCTCATACACGTGGACTTTGCTTCCCATGGGCCTGTGAAATGGGGTAGTTCTTGTATGGAATTAGATTTGAAGTCTAATCTCTCCTAAGATTGAGTGCTCTCCTGCTCTTCATAAATGGATGGGATGTCTTGTGGGAATTGGTCGTGTGCATCATCCACAAGTTCAATGGGAGGAGGGACTTCACTTTCTTTAGCCCATTTGTCTTCTTGAATCTCTCGTACGAATTCTGGTGTGACCCGATTCATAGAAGAAGATGTGTCTGGCTCCGTAGAGTTAGGCACATAGGCTTCCTGGGCAGGAAGGCTTATCCTCTTACTTGCCTTGCCCTTATTTTGAGGGACAGGTTCCTTTTCTGATTGTGCTATTAGCCTCTCCAACCTTTCTAGCAGTCCATCAAAGTGCAACTGTGTCTTATCTGAACTAGAGATATTAAAGAGGCGACTGGCTTCAAACATGGTTTGAGCCAATTCCACCATCTTAGCAAAAATTTTGGTTCGTTCAAGCTCTAGTTTTGCTCTAGGGTAACACTTTTCATGATCGGTTACGTTTGGCCCTTCTTGGATTCTGGCCTGATATGCTTTGAGCATCATGTTTAGATCGTCAGGAGTGGGATCTGCTAGGACTGATCCTACTCTAGGGGGTGGTGGATTAGCATGAGGCGGGTTGGAAGGTGGTGGGTTGGATGGAGATGGGAATGGTGGAGGTGGGGTAGTGTGAGAGGGAGTTTGAGATGTGAGTTCAACTATCTTGGCTCTGGTTTCTCTCAGACTTTCCTCAAGCTCACTCATTTTCTTAGCCCATTGCCTCTTCATTCTTTCTCTACTATCTCTCCAGGCTCTAGTCCTCTTCTTGGTTATGCTCTCAGCTTCACTAGCCTCAGCACTTTTCTCCTAGCCTAAACTTTGGTTCTGCTGCAAGACTTGAGCTCTAGTGACTACCTGTACTGGTGCAGTGGAAGTCACACTCCCTGGAGAGTTGACAACTAATCCAATAACGTTTATAGGGGTGATTTTTGGCATATTATTGGGATTCTTTGGGCAATCTCATAAGAGATGCTCTTTGCCGCAATCTTGACAAAAGCCTTGGATTGTTACTGGCTGGGGTTGTGTGGGTGCCGGCATGGGGCAATCACGAATGAGGTGATCTCCGTGACATCTATAGCATGGCCCTCTAGGAAATGGGGGTCTTACCTGCCTAGGTTGAGGTCTAGAGTTGGGGTTTGCGTACATGACATTCGTGTAATCTAGCTCCCAACTAGGTTCACTCGGTTCTTCACTATAGTAGGACTCACCATGTTCAGAAGACTGCATGTAGTAAGCCTGTGGACTATCTATGTGAGTGGAATCAAAACTATGATCACTCGGGTCACTTTCTGACAGCAATGGTGTTACTGGCAATATGGCTCTATTCAGGTTCTCTTCTGCAGCTGCGTACTTTATAGGGATCACATTGGCTAGAGCAGGAGGTTGTTGGGCTAGCACTGGTTGAGGTCTTTGTTGGGGCTGATATTGTGGTTGGTAGGTTTGTTGAGGCCTAGCATACTATTGTGGTGGATATTGGTTTTGATATCTTCCCTGTTGTGGATATGGCTGAGGGTAATTTTGCCTGACAATTTGTTTGTTATAAGGGCAGTCTTGTGCGATGTGGTTAGTGTACCTCCGTTCTATAGTGCAATACTGGCTATTGGGATTCACTTGGGTTTGGGCCATAATAGGGTATACGTTCGCCATGTGGTCACCGCCGCAAGTATAGCACCTCTTTACTGGGGCAAATCTAGGAATTTTTTTACTAGAGACACCTAATTTTTGAGCTACTTTCTCAGCGAGTTCCTCAATTGATGTAGATTGCGAGGAAGAGAGGCTAGAAGCACTATCAGAATCTTTGTAGATTTTTGAAAGCTCTAGTTCCTCCCCTAGGTTATCCTCAATGTCAATGCACATGCGTAAACACTCTTCTATGGTCCTAGGGTCCTTCAAGTACACATAGGATCGCAACTTTGTACTTAGCAATCCATCCAAGAATAAGGCCACTTGTTTGGCTGGTGTGGGTAACTCAGGAACAGAGCATCTCTCAAGATATTGCCTAAACCTTCTTCCTGCAAGTCTCACGGTCTCTTGAAGGGTCTGCTTGAAGCTATGTATCAATGAGGAAGTATTATGCCTTATGCCACTTTTAGAGAATTCAGTGATGAAAGCCTCTAAGAGTTGGTCTATGCTCTTGAACTATCTCTCATTCAATGGTTGAAACCATGTAAGGGTTGTGTTCCTAAGGGTTAGACCAAAGGCATTATATTGCGTGAATAAGTCCTCAACTTGCTCAGCTCTCAAGACTTGCCTAAACTCGACCACATGATCATATGGGTCTCCTGTGCCATCGAAGTAGTTCTTCATGGACTTAACTAGCTGAGTCGGTCTCAAAGTCCTCGTGTGCTCTCTGGGTCTTGGTAGAGGGAATTCATCCGCATTCCTTTGGTTCCTTGGGGCTCTAAGTCCCTCAGGTTCCACTCTATTTGCTTCCGTTCTCGTTCTTTCTCTTCCCACTGGGTTGGCAAAGCTTACCTCCGGTCTGTCTCTTTGAGCTCCGTGAGCTTGGGATCTTCCAGCTCCTGGGTGACCAAAGGACACATTCGATCTTGGTTGGGGGAAAATAAATTCACCTTTCCAAGTGTAAGCATGCCTATCATTTTCTATAACCACAAAGATCCTCTCTGAAGCGTGATCTAAGTAGGCCACTCTGCCTGGGCTATCAGGATCTTTGAACTCATATATCATGATTGTTCCTACCTCATTTGGCTGACCAGATCTATACCTCCAAAAGGCTTCATCAGTCTCTCGGTTCAGGAGTAGATCTATGCTCTTATTGTCTTGGGAAATCCACTCTGGTGTAATAATCCTAGTGAGAACAGATTTGCCTCGGGGGGTTCTAGGTTCTACACCCATGTTTCCTTACTCCAGGTCACCTAAATCCGTTTCCGGAATCACATTCCCAAATTCTTCTGTCCTATCTGGATGACCAGTGACTACATATATGGTTCCTTCTTTGTCCAAGTATGCTCCATTTTCAAACTTGACAGCTGGGTGTTCTAGTCCAATGGATTGGTCAGGGTTTTTAATCTGGACCACTGATCTTCCTAGGCCGTCCTCATAGATGCTAGCACCTAGTCGGTTGGTCCTAAGGTATTCCAGCTGCATCTTGTAGGGGCCTTCTACCCTATGTAAGTATGGCACACCTGAACTTCCTGTAGGTCTCTCCATACCGTGGGACATCTCTGACTCACTAGTTTAAGAGCTAGGGTAGTGCGAATAATGGCTCAACTGCTGGGCCCAAGACCTAGCGGTATGATTAACACTAGCCTCTGAAGACCTAAGACTTTTTCTATCTCTTCCTAGGTGTCGTCCTAATCTAAGGCTCATATGCCTATTTGAGCAATCCCAATTTTTACCCAAGGTACAACCTCATTGCTGAGTTCTTTTATATCAGTCACT
Organism: Ceratopteris richardii; assembly: GCA_020310875.1. Taxonomy (NCBI): domain Eukaryota; kingdom Viridiplantae; phylum Streptophyta; class Polypodiopsida; order Polypodiales; family Pteridaceae; genus Ceratopteris; species Ceratopteris richardii. The sequence goes on along the minus strand of CM035432.1, from coordinate 71,579,894 downwards.
TGATTCTTTTTAGATGATTATTGTGTTTATGATCTTGTCTGATATCACGTCGTCAGGAACACTTGAGTTAATTTTCCGCACTTAAATGTTAATCGTCTCGCGTTAGGTTCTTTTTTCTTTAAAGTTGTCGGTCACACACAGGTTATCTCTTGACTTGAACTTGATTTCTTAGATGGTCTTGACTTGTCTCGTGCCTATCGTTGCCTTGACTTACTTCTAGCACTACTCGCACTTAGCCTAAGCTAGAAACGGACAGAGGGTGTTGAGAATATTCCAACCTCGCTTGCTAATCCCGTGTCCTTTGGTGCTCAAGAACCCGGTTCTCAAGCTTGCAAAAAGCCCTTGCTTTGGATGCCTTCAAAAGCTCTCAATGGACCTGTAAGAGTCTCAAGGTTAGCTCAAGACTTAAATTCAAATGACGGACAGATCACTTTCATGCATGCAACTCACAAACCAAATTTCCCTTTGCCTTTATGGAGAACAAGCCCAAGAATCCTTTAGCTTCCCTACCCTAGGGTATGGTCAACTTCAAAATGCCCTATCTAATAATCTTGATATTAATTTTACTATAACTAGTGGAAGTTTTGGTTGTACTCCCCACGAGCTTTCCAACAAGCCTACGATCACCCCGAACGGATTTCGTATGAGGAAGATATGACAGTTCAGGGTTCTAGGGTTAAAACATGGTAAAACAGGTCATCATGGAAACAAGATTTTCTCTCAAGTTACAAGTGTTGGAACCTCACAAATCACTATTTGCTTGATAAGTATGCCTAGAATTTTCCCCAAAATCAAGGAATATAAACCCTAGAAAACTGGTCAAAAAAGCCTGTCAGTCATGATCGACAGGTCTGTCAATCGCGATTGACAGAGGTGTCCGTCGGGGCCTATCGGTCACGATCGACACGTCAGTCGCGATCGACAGTGTCAATCGCAATCGACAGAGTCGGTCGTGAGTCCTGGCAATCACGATCGATGGTGTCAATCGCGATCGACACTTTTTTCGGGTTTTTCACCGTAATTTCAGTCGATCGGGGATGTGTCCATCGCGATGGACACGTGGCAACGCGAGAAATTCAATCAATTGTGGAATTTCAGTCGGTCGCGATCGACAGTGTCAATAGCAATTGATTGAATCCTACGCGGCAGTCTGCTGGTCGTGAGGTCTATCGGTCGCGATCAACACGTCTGTCGATCGTGATTGACAGGGTCTGTCGATCGTGGCTGTCGCGATCGACAGTGTCAGTCGTGATTGACAGAAAAACACGGAATTTTTTAGTTTTGTTTAGTGATTTGGAATGTGCTCTTCATGTGTATTAAGATGGTGCACTTTGTTTTACCAAAAGGTGAAATTTTCTATCGATCGCGATCGACAGATGTCTGCAACACAGAGATAGTTTCAAGCTTGTCCGTACCTGCGTAGCCTGCTGGACAGGGTGATACAGCAACAACCTACAAGAGTGCTCAAGAAACAAGCAAAAAAAATCCAAGCACACAAGTCGCTCTCTCGCTCTCTCTCACAAGTGGAATGAGGGAAATGGGAGGTAGAAGGTGATATGATCAAAAACTGAAATTGTTGCGGTGATGGAGATGGAGATCGGATATGGTGAGGATGATGGTGGTGATGATGATGGTGAGGTAAGAAAAAGGAAAATAAGAAAAAGTAAAGAGATTACCTACAACGCCAACATCACAACTCTACGTCTTACCATCACACGCTCATCCTCAAAGCTTGATCCCCGGCAACGGCACCAAAATTTGGTGTAGCTCAGCGATGAGTAGCACCTCCTTTAATGTCAATCCAAGAAGACGTGAGGATGGTATGATGACCTCGAGCAAGTGAAGGAACAAGTGCGTGAGTGAGGAGCACACAAACATGCACACACATACACACACACGTGCACACAAGGTAAGACAAAGAGAGAGAAGCAATGGAGTTCTTTTAGATTACTTCCAGAGTGCTCATACAAGTTCAATTCTATCACAAGCTGCCTCAAAAATGAGCTCTCTAGCTCTATTTATAGTTTTTGACTAGTTTTTGGTCCTGTCCAGACCTAGTGTCCGGCCTAGTTAAAAATTAGGTTCTCTGGCCTATTTGGAGGTTCAAACGGAGTCTAAAAAATGTGAAAACTGATAGGTAGGCACTTCTAAAGCTCCTCAAGCTCAAGGACTGCTTGGCTTGCACAAAATGGAGCTACAAAAATATGAAATGGTATTTACAATGGGTTTTAGTGATGAAAATCACTATTTTTGTAGGGATTTCTTCTAACATTTTGACATACATTTCCTGGAGCTCCCTACTTGCTCCTTCTTCTTGTGTGCCCACCTCTTTGATGCATGAAAAATTTAGATGGCCTACTTGCCAGATCTTTTTTGACTACTCTGTCTGCTTGTATCTTCTCTTTGCTCCTACTCCCTTCGTTGACTTCCTTGTCTTGTGAGTCCTTCAGTTCCTTGACTGCCAACATCATTCCTATGCATGTGGGAGGCTAGGATTCAATGTTTATTTGATTGCTATTAGACCAACATAGAGAGGTCCCATGTAGACCTTAGAATTTCATCTTCTTCTTCATGAAGGGAGATCCTCTAGGTCTATTCTAGAATTCAAGAAGGATCATGTAATATCTTCTGCGGCCTTCGCAGTTTCCAAATTCTTTTCTCAGATCATCATTCGAACATTTAGGAAAACGTGCATCATCATACAGCAGCAGTTTAAATATGGCTGAAACTAACTGTGGTGAAAATTGTACCTGGTTTAAAATGAGGCCTTTTGTTCGTCGCATGCTGTGTAACTGATTCTCTGCATCTTCATTACCTATCCACTGCTCCCATGGTAACTGAGCAAACTAGAGGAGTCCGATCCTCCGTAGCCAGTTTTCATTCCTCCTCGAATGGATGTCGAGCTCTATTTTAAATTCTGTGGAAAATAATAGGTTGTTATGTTGAACCTTTACTGTTGCAGAAGTCATTGAATCATCTTCATCATCCTGTAAGGTAGTGTCTGTTGTCGTCACAACATGGTTCTGTGCATTTGTGCGCTTCCTGAGTCGCCATCTTAGTATATCGGATTCAGACATGATTGTAAGAGTCACCGAAAATAATATGTTGGAAGTTTGTTAACTCGCACCCAAGCTCGAAGAATACTATACTGAAGAATACTATGCTAGGCATACGCATTTTATAAGCACCAGAGCTTGAACTGCCATTCGTTGGAATGATTATATTTCATTCGGACATGACTCTTCATTCCCCTTATCAAAATTGTAGCATGAGTAAGAATCATCATTCTGCGTGTTATTCCGTAGATCGATGCTGGACTTAGCAAGTCTTTACATGTGGGAAAAATATCATGAAACAAAACCTTGGTATCATACTCATTTCGAACTCATCGTTACATTATGAATTCGCATGATCGAGTTTTACTATTCTTCTATGAGGCCTTCGAGGTACATATTCCTGGCTAATCTAAATGTACGAGCTATTTTTTTCTTAAGGGTTTCTAATAATTGCTTCAGAGTGTCGGGTTCTAAAATCTGCGCATCTATTCTGACGGAACTAAGTGCGATTGCTTCAGTAAGCAAGATTTCGGCCTGGGTTTGCAAAAAGGCCTCCTGTAAATAAAAATCATTGGATAACGCAGCGTCTCGGGATGTCTTCATTTCGGTGACTTTCTGCTGCATAACCGTGACTTGATCCTTCTGATTTCGCAATCGGTTATCCAGTCGCTCGAATTGCTGATTCTGAAAGTCGATCGTTTTGGCGAATGCATCGCGTTCTCTTTGAGCATTTGCCAGATCTTTTTGGTATTTTGCTTCCCTGGTTAATTGATGTCTCAGCATTCTGTTTACCTCGTCCAAACATTCCTGGGCTCTTCGTAGCTCGTCTTGGACTTGTGCTGCTTCTCGCTGTTGGTCTTCATTCTTCTGGATGGTTTCCTGCAACTGTGCCTTCGTTTCTTCGACCAATTCTTCGAGGGATGAGCTGATGTCTTCTTTTTCTTGGAGTGCGGTCTTTAATTCCCGGATTTCTTTGTGTGCTGCATGTAATATCTGGTCTTTGGCGGCAAGCTGCTCTAATGCTGCATCCCTTTGCTGTATCAAGGCCTGTTGTTCCGAAAACTGCGCTTGGAGGTTTGCTAATTGTGTCTGTAGTTGATGATTCTCTGCTTTTACAGCGTCGACTTCTTCTTGGAGTGGGATGATGTCGGCTTCCAGTAGGTCAACCTTATGCTGTAGGTCGTGCCGAATGGTGTTTGCGACCTCACTCATCTGTACCGGAAGTTGTTGTGAGAGGGTAATGAGTAGTTGGCCCATATCAGCCAGTTCAGAAAAGATCGGAACAGAGGGAAGGAGGAGTGGGTGTTGTGGTGGTATAGAGGTTTGGGTATGGATTTGGGGGGATGTCGGGGGTGAATAATTGGGGGAGGATGAAGAGGATTCGGAAATTGGCAGCGGGAAAGGGTTGACTGGTGGGGATTGAGGACCAGGGGATGTAGGGTGGGTTACCTGATGGATGGGTTGGTGTTCACCTGTAATGTGGGCGATGGTGGATTCTACGGCCTTCAGTAGGTTGTTGAGTGCACTGTCGATCACTTGCTGTTCATCTTCTCATCGTGCTGATGCTTCTTCGGTTGAGACTGGTTCTCTTTCTGTGTGATTCTGCTGGTCGTGGTGGTCGACCGATGATTCGTTGTGGATGGAAGTGGCTGTGTCGTGGAAGGTCTCTTCTTGTTCGGTGTTTCGGGTGTCCTGATTCTTTTCGGCGGATCCTTGTGCTTCGCTGTTTGAGGAGCTGATCCAAATTCTCTTGTTGCGGAAGAGCTGGTTGATCTCCTCATCTTCTTCTTCCTCGTCGTCGAGTGGTTGAACTGATTCTTCGTGCCTAAGTATGGGACCTTGGGGTGGTGGTTGTGCGGCAAGGATGGCTGGGAAAAGGAATGAGATGATATGGGGAAGGCGAGAGCGCGGGGTGGTACCCTTTTGGAGTTGCTTCACTATAGCTACACATTCTTTATGGATTCTAAGGAAAAAGTATGATGCGAAGTTCACGGGTTCTTGGGCAGCTAATTCTAAAGCGGAATAAAATGGTCGTGAGATGCCGTAAGTGCGCTTCTACAGGTTAAGTATGGCGACTAAGAATTGCAGGGCGGATCATTCGGGTTCGGGGCGGCAGAGAATGGCGTATTCGTTGGACGAAGAGCGGGGGAATAGTTCATTCATGCGGGCAATGGGAATACTAGGGCCATGTTCACGGCCTTGCGGGTTGAGGCGATAGGCTTCAGCGAAGGCGTGGAAGGTGATGACTGTTCGCGAAGGGAGCGAGAGGAAGACCCATTGGCGTTCGGTGGTGGGGGACTGAGCAATGGCGGTGATGATTTGCGTGAAGAAAGGATGGGCTTCCACCGAGTGCCAAGGCAACTCAGCGAAGTTGGCCAATCCTCTGCAACGCAGGTATTCACCTACCTCGGTAGGGATACCATCGCGGAAGGCAACATAGTTGGCTATCGCTTCCATGGTGTTTACTGAGACAGACAATGAACACGGATGCAGAATGCACGAGGGCTCAGAATACTAACACACAACGCAATAGCTTTTTTCGGCGTTGTCGACAGAGTTTAAGTAGAAACAATACGGTGGGGAGGAAAAAGGGGGTTTTTGATATCATTGTGCAGTGCGGGAATAATGCTGGTTTTCATGCAGGCGTACGTACTCGAGTGATTGTTAAGGGGGGTGGCTGGTCACATCAAGATTGTACAAAATACGGCTATTTATAAAAAGCAGAAAGAAGAAGAGAAAAAGAAAAGATTAAACAAAACGCGGTTCATCGTCGAAAAACTTAATGCGGGCTAGTGGTGTGATGATATGGCCGCAACTTCGACCCATTAATTACCTTTGGGAGTGGATTTCCAGTCAACATAGTCAACCGAAAAGTTGCCGGACCGACTTGTTCTGAGATCTTAAAAGGGCCGAACCATCGTAATTTGAACTTTCCTGCTACTCTATCGGATTTTGCGTTATAGAAGAGTACAAGCTGACCTACCGAAAAGATTGGGGTCTTCAAATATCGATCGTGTGTCTTGGCTTGCCTTAGTTGTACTTCACGCATGGTTAAAAAGCTGAGCCATCGGTGCTCATCAAGTTCCCTGAGTGCGTCCATTCGTGCTGTCAGCGAATCTTCCGATAGCATTTTCTGAGTGATTGCTACACGCAGACTTGGGATAACTAATTCCATGGGTGCTATTGCTTCTAAGCCATAAGCTAATTTGAAAGGTGTCAAACCTGTAGTTACCTTATATGTAGTTCGGTATGCCCATAATACTGCAGGTAGTAGTTGATCCCATCTTTCCGGTGCTTCCATGATCAGTTTCCGAAGGATATTCAATAGTGATTTGTTTGTACTTTCGGCCAAACCATTGGCGCGAGGGTAATATGGAGAGCTGAGTTTATGTGTCACCTGAAATGATTGGGTGAGTACCTTCATTAATTGATTTACGAAGTGAGTACCTTGATCTGTTATTAATTCGAGTGGTAAGCCAAATCGTAGGAAGATATCATTTAGCAGACATTTTGCTACTACAACTGCTGTAGCAGACCGTAAAGCCCAAGCTTCTGCCCATCTTGTTGCATAGTCTGTACAGGTTAGTATGTATCTGTTGTTACTGAAGACTGCTGGAGGTGTGATTGGACCGATAAAATCTAATCCCCATTTCTGAAATGGTTCGAGTGGCATAATAGGCTGCAAGGGAAAGAAGTTTCATTGCAGTGGTTGTCCAGACCTTTGACAGTTATCGCAGTTTGTGACGAGTTGGGCCACATCTCGGTACATAGTTGGCCACCAGAGACCTCCTTGCAGAATTTTCCGGTAAGTTAAATCTGTGGCAAAGTGACCACCAGTAGGGGTTGAATGAGCCATTATGATGACCGAGTTAATTTCATGGGGAGGAACACATCGAAGCAAGATTCCGGTGTGATCTACATAATATAGTTCTCCTGCAACTAACCGGAATCGGCGGCTAAAGACTTCCATTTTCCTTCGAACTGCCTTGGCAGTCTCAGATGGAAAGCATCCTTCGGTGAGAAAAGTTAGAATCTGATCATAATATGTAGGTGTTGCTTGTAATTCGGCAGTCTCATCGGTCAATGGCTCAAAACTATAAATTGCTGGAGTCGTGTCATCTATGCCTATCGGAGCTTCACCAGAATCTAGGCGAGATAAGAAATCTGCTAAGGCATGTGCATTTCCGGGTCGGTGAATGACTTCATAATCAAATTCCTGCAAGAGTAGCACCCATCGTGCTAATCGTCTGCCTAAATGTTGTTGTCTTACTAGATAGACGAGGGCAGCATGATCCACATGAAAGGTGAATTTCCGGCCTAATAGATAATGTCTGAACTTTTTGATGGAGTAAATTAATCCTAGACATTCTCTTTCGGTGGTAGAATAGTTCTTTTCTGCCGGTGCAAGCCTTCTGCTGGCGTAATAGACAGGGCGAAACCACTTATGTGTTTGCTGCATCAGAATACTGTCGATCGCAATATCTGAAGCGTCGACAAAAACATGGAATGGATTGTCCCAATCCGGTGGTTGCAAGATTGGGGCCTGCATCAATAGATACTTGAGTCGATCAAATGTAGTTTGACATTCTTGAGTCCATTCGAACTGTCGGGGAGTTTTGGTGATTAGTCTGTTCAGTGGTACAGCCAGATGAGCAAGCCACCGTAAGTGTCTGCCATGCCACCGTACTTGACCCATAAAACGCATTACTTCTTTCGGAGTGGCGGGTACTGGGGCTTCTAAAATTGCCGAAATCTTATCTGGGTCTACTCGGATACCTTGGGCAGATACAATATGACCAAGTAGTTTGCCACATGAAACGGCAAACACAGATTTGCTTGGGTTAAGGCAGAGTCTGTAGTCTCGACACTTTTGGAAACAGCACCGTAGATGAAGCAAATGTGCCATCATCTTTCCAAAAATTGAGAAGTCATCGAGATATACTTGCATAAACGAATTGAGATAAGGAGAGAAAATCTCCTGCATACAACGCTGAAAGGTGCTTGGTGCATTTCTTAGCCCAAACCACATTACTGTACAAGCAAAGACACCCCAATTGGTAATGAAGGCAGTTTTTGGTACATCTGCTTCAGCCATTCTAACCTGATTGTAACCACTGTATCCGTCTAAGAATGAATACATTTCGTGGCCTGCTACCCTATCAAGCATGGTATCCAAAAAGGGGATCGGGAAAGGATCTGGTACTGTTGCTGCGTTTAATTTCCGGTAGTCTACACAGATTCGTAGTTGCTTATTTTTCTTTGGCACGATCACAATTGGTGAAATCCATTCAGCATGTTCTACTGGTACGATGAATCCAACTTTTAATAATCTATCAAGTTCGGCTTTTACCTGTGATGCATAATTGGGATTCATCCGGTAGCTGGGCTGCTTATTTGGTTTAGCTTCAGGCTTCAACATGACTCTGTGCTGATAGATGTGCGGATCTAGTCCTTTCATATCTTTGTAGTCCCATGCAAAGACGTCTGAGAATTCGCGAAGTAGTCGAATCAAATCAGCCTTAAATATTTCTGGTAAGTTTTGCCTTATCTTTACAGGTCGTGGATGATCTTCGTCTCCTAGATTGTACGAGGTCAACTGGTCTTCGGAGACATAAAACTGTTGCGGTTTCTCTGTATCGTCTGTTGACCGGAATAGTGATTGTAATTCATCGTCATGTGTTGAAACAATATCTTCCTGCTTAGTTTTTTGGGTGATTGGTGCAACTGTACAAACTGAAGTACTCCAGTTATCAATCACGGACTGTAGATCAACAGTCCCTAAGGTCATTAAGTCAGCGTTATTCTTCAGAAATTCCTCTTCTTCATCATCTGATAGACCATCTAACATGTGGACTGGTTCAGCAAAATATGGTCTAGCGTGAAGTTCGCAAGGTTGTATAGCATCTAATTTTACCACATATCTACGATTGGCATCTTTGAACGTAAGTTCTTGTGCAGACCAGTCCTGTATTACCTTCGCATGCTTCAGCCAAGGTCGACCGAAAAGAAGGTTGTAATCCAAAGTGGATTCCGGCAGATCTAGTATAACAAAATTCATTTTGAAGGTCGTACCTTGTAAAGTAATGGGTACATTTTGCACAAGTCCTACAGGATGGACTCTAGATTGGTCTGCCATTCTGACAAAAAATTGAACTGGTTCGATTTCGGTCCATCCTAACCTATTGCATAAGGCTGTAGTTGCAATGTTAACACCAGAGCCTCCATCAATCAATACCTGTGTAATTTTATGATTCTTATACCATACTGTAATCAAGGGAACTGAATGATCAACCGTAGAATCAGGTTCCGGTTGAACTGCTGCTGTCGCCGGAATACAAGAAGGTACCGGACTGAACTGTTGCTGGAACTGTTGTCGAACCCCAGGTATTAATATCAGTAGTTGGCCGAGAGGCAGAGTGATAGATGCCTTGGATAAAATTTCCCAGGCCTGCTAAGATTGGTTATCCTGTTCTTTTGAACTTAAGGTCTCTGCTGATGCAGAAGTATCTGCTGTTATGTCTACTGCTGATGATGGCTCCGCTGCTGCTTCCTTCTGTTGTGTTCCTTCCTTTGTCGATGAGGTTTGAGTCACCGGAATAGGTTCTGGGAACACTGGTGGTTCTGTTGTGGTCTAGTGACTAGCCTTGTTATACATCCTATGTTGTTCTCGTATCCTAGGTTCGAATATTTCTGCTGTTGACTGCAACTGTTTACCTGATCGGGTCTGGACTGTAGCAGTTTGCGTTTCTACCGGTGTAATTTGTACCATGTTGGCCATTGGGTTTTGCCGCTCCTTCTTCCTTTGATCATACTCAGCTGCATCCTTGCAAAATCTTCTAATGTGTCCGTATTCACCACAAAAATGACAGCGTGGCGGTGGTAAATTGGGATTTTCCGGTGGTGGTTCGTTCTGCCAGCGGTTTGCATTATAGTTATTGTTCCTCTGTCCTCGGTAGTTTCGATATCCCTGCGGTTGATTGTTTCTCAGTTGCGGAGGTACATAGTGATTCGCTGCCTGTCCATGTTCTTGAATAACAGCATTGACTGTTGTTGTTCCCTGTATTCTGGCATTGTAGACACAATTTCCGGTGGTGTGTCTGGAAGTGTTGCAGATAGCACAGAACGTTTGATTTAGCACACAATTGGCACTAGTATGACCTGAATTTTTGCATGTGATACAATACACTTGTCTGGTTATATCTTCATTCATAGTTTTGTTCGTTTTTAACCACTCTAGATCTTCTGTAAATCCACCTATTTTGGATTCCAGTTGCAGAGCCATGGCAATGACTGCATCCAACGTCATTGCTCCGACACATCTTATGATCATGATCTGCTTCAATTGCAGTGTTAAACCATTGATAAACCACTAAGTGATGACATCATCTGGTAAGTTAGCGTGGGCCTGTGGTATCTGTCGCAAGTGTGTTCTAAAAAGTGTAGCATATTCCTGGACAGTCTGATTCGCCTTCTGTCGGTTGTTCTGTAAATAATCAAAGATTTTGGCGGGATTCTTCTTTAGCCTGAATCGTTGCAGAAAAGCATCTCGTACTGCATCATAGGTACCGAAATGATTAATGTCGTATTCCGTAGGCCATCTAGCTGCTTCATTGACTAGTGTAGATTGAAAAACAATGGCCTTGTATGCCTGATCCGGTGGATGGTTAAGGACTGCATAACTGATCTCGAAAGTGCGTACGTGAGCATCCAGATCATCTCCTGGGAATCCACCAAATTTCGTGTATGTTACTCCTGTTGGGGGCGGCCTTGGTTGACATAACCGTTGTTGCTGTTGTTGTCCGTTCATTATGAGTGTATCCGGTCCTTCTTCTGTATCTTGAGGTTGATTGGTTGAACTATCAGAACTTGGATCGCCGGATGGCGTACCTTCCGGTGTGTTGTTTTTGCGTAGGATACTTCGGATCTCTGCTTCGAACAGCTTTCCTTCCTTCTGGATGTCCAATATCCGAAATCTTTCTTCCAAGCACGCTGGTTGGGCTGAGGATTCCGTAAAAAATGCTAATCCTTGGTCGCCCGTTGGTGTTTCTATCACCGGAATATCACCGGAGTGAACTGAAAGTGTACCAGACTGTAGTGTTTTTCCGCTTTTACCGATTTCTTTTCCTAGAGTATTTCTGATCGTGGATAACTCTGAATCTTTATCCAAGATTGTTAAACTGGTTTCCAGCGGTGTCTTGGTAGATTCTGGAATTACTATATTTTCGATAGGCTGGGTCGAAGTGACACCAGAATGTACCAAAGGCGTTGATCGTTCCACCGGAATATGACCGGAATTAATTCTAACGTCCTTAACTTGCTTGGCCACTGGGTCAGGCCGCGTTATACCTTCTTCTCCTAGGGTTGTCTTTAGTACGTTACGTGCTCCAGCCTTATGGTTCTTAGGATACGTTTCGCCAGACCGAGTAACCGGCATGTATCATTGCGTAGTAGCACTATCTGCGCGGTTGGCAGCAATCTGGCTCTGTTGCTACTGTCAGTCAATCGGACGATAGGCGTGATGTTTGATTTTGCAAAACAGCTAGCATGCTAATGCCACTTTTCACAGATAACTGGCAACCTGATGCCACTTTCCCACAGACGGCACCAAATGTTAAACGTTAGTTTCGCTACTTCCGACTTCAGGCTCAAGGTACTTCAAGTTCAGCCGTTTTCAAATCTTCCTAACCGTAAATTACCTCTTAGCCGCGTGGGTCCTTGGGAGTGGTAGGGGTCTGTTAGACAGAGGCCCTGTACTATTTTCCCAACTCATCACACAATCATAAATGTTATCCCATTCTTAGCTCAGTGTCCAACTCTGAACAACTACAACTGAAGACTGTTCAGTGAACTGGAATTAGAACTTCAGAACTGATCCTACTGTAGTTATCTGGGCAGGAGTCCGGTTACTTATTTTTTTTGAGTAAAATATACTTCAGTAACGAAGGTCACCTGATACGTACTTCTTCAGAGCGGACAGGTATACCAACCAGACATTACACCTTGAAATTATGAGGACTCGTCGTATGCTAAACTCGAACAATCAATCTCCTAATAACAAACGACTAACCATAGACTTAACGGCGTCCTACTCACATCCAGACCATTACAAATACTAGTCTTCCTGTGATCGGAATCAACAGTGTCTGTAGACTATGGTATCGAATTCGGTCACTTACGGAAACATTAACAAGCAAATAGTTTGGGACTACTTTTCACGTTCCCTTACTCCGCCGCAGAACTGACAAACAACACACTGCACTTGATAATACTCAGAGACACACTCAACCATTACCGAACAGGTTCGTAACACAATACAACTGATTCGTAACTCTGTAATAAGGTGCAAGTAAACGACTAGACGGAGTACAGAACAGAACAGAACAGAGCAGACTGATCTTCTCAACAACATACACACTCACACAATACGTTTACAACCCCAACGGGGCTCACTCAACAATACACTGCAATACCCAGAATGGGGCGCTTTTTTGCCACTCTTTTCTCATTGCCTTATATAGAGGATTTTTTTACAAGAGTGCGCAATTCTTCAGTTACCTGTGCGTTTCCTGAAAGATTCTTTTTCATTTAAGATACCTCTCCTAGTACTTTTGTCCTTGTTCGGCGGCCGTCTAACACTTTTATATTTAAGACACCTGTCCTAGTTCATTTGTCCCTGTTCGGCGGCCCTCTAACAACACTTAATTAATCAAGATGATAGGTGAGAGATAGAAAGAAAGAGATCTTGAGACAAGGATAGGGAACGTAAGCTGAATGCTTACTCACTAAAAAATAGATGTCCAAAGTACATGGGAGTACTACTCAACCATATGATGTGGTGCACTCACTAATGGAAGAATACCAAAGAAGATGATGATACAAAATTCAGATTATGCTGTTATAGTCTGAGTGTGTGAAGCAAATGAGCAATGAACCGAACCTAATTCTCACAAAATAGTGCAACAAATCTGAAAGTCAGCAAACCCTAATTCTGAAATTAGGGTATAGAATCCCTAAAAATAGAATATAAGGCTAACTTACAAAAGATAGCTAGCACCACCTTGTAGAAGACCTCTTGCTCCAAGAGAGTAGCCTCTCCTTCACAAAACTGCACCTCCAAAGCTTCAGAACTCCAAGAGCTAGCTCAAGTTATGTCCAAGAGTGTGCCCAACATGTTCTTTATATAGTATTGTAGCCTCCAACAAAATCTTGCGAAAAAATAACTCAAAAAGCTGATCGTTAATGCGAAAAACTCCTATCACTGTTTTTTTTTTAATTGATCGCAATAAGTTTGCTTTTCTTTTAAAATAGCGATTGGATAAAAATCTTCTTTTGCTTTAAATTTGATCACCCTAATTTGTTTGCCTGTGGACCCAATTGACTATATGAACTAGCTTTTAAAAGTTTGGACTTCATAATCTACTTTTCCTCCATTTTGGGCTGAATTAGGGTTTGGATTATCTCCCTATTCTGACCTCTGATGGAAAAATGAAGCATACCACTAGATAGCTCTTGCCAAGCTTTATCTATCTAGCCTAAAAAAGTTTTACCCAAACTGTATAAAAAATGCTAAGTCCAAAATATAGAATTGCTGGAATGTGGACCATATGTACATTGACTTCCAACAATCCCTCCTTCAATGTCATATTGGTACAAGCTTCAATGACCTGCAAATCTTCTCATGACTGTCTCTAGTCAATGCTTTGGTAAAAATATGTGCAACATTCTCACTAGAAGGAACATAAACTAGCTCAATGTGCTTCTTAGCTATCTACTCTCAAATATAGTGGTAGTGTACCTCTATATGCTTTGTCCTTGCATGATGCACTGGATTCTTTGCTATAGCTATAGCACTCTGGCTATCTGAAAATATCTGAATGGGTTCATGTACTCTCACATCTAGATAACTAAAAATCTTTTGCAACCAAGCTGACCCTAGAGTAGCTGTAAATGCTGCATGATATCCAGCTTCACATGATGAAGTTGCAATAGTGGGTTGTCTTTTTGAAAGCCATGAGATAAGACAATCTCCAAGATAAAAACAGAATCCACTAGTACTGCTTCTCATGTCTCTATCACTTGCCCAATCAGAATCTGAAAATCCATTTAGTAACACATGTGTAGATTTCAAAAATACCATAGCATGATTTGAAGTTCCCTTCAAATATCGAAAGATCCGCTTTACTACTTTCCGATGTAACACTGCCGGATTCTGCATGAACCTTGATACTTGAGAAACTACAAACTATATATCAGGATGTGTATTACAAAGATATATCAAGCATCCAATTGCTTGACTATATAAAGTAGCATCAAATGACTCTGCATCTGCTACCATCTGTAAAGACGCATTTTGATCCATAGGTGTTTGCATAGGTTTAGAATCACTCATCTGAAACCTTTCTAAAAATTTCTCAATGTGCTTCTGCTATTTCATAAAGATACACTCATGCTTAAACAAAAACTGAATCCCAAGATAATAAAGCAAGATTCCCAAATACTTCACATCAAATGTTTGCTTCAATTGTTCTTTGAACATCTGCAAATCTTCATCTCTGGGACCTTTTTGTTGTGCATAACTGTTGACAACCAATCTTGGTTTGTACCTATCAATAGTACCATATGCTTTCCTTTTGATTTTGAAGATCCATTTTACACCTATAGCTTTCTTTCCCTCTGCTAACTCACATACCTGCCAAGTTTGATTCTTATGAATAGAATCAATCTCTTCTTGCATAGCTTTTCTCCAAATAGGAATGTTAAGTGCATCTTTAACACATGCAGGTTCATCTTCAACTGTTGTAAGTGTCAAAATATCATGAATCTCAAAGTCTTCAGCAAAACTTACATGATCTTTTTGTTGTTGTTGTCTAGCCTGACTCCTTGTTCTTCCTGTAAAAGTTTTGTTGGGTGTGTGTAGAAGTGTGAGAGACACACATGAAGCACACACAAGGAGCACAAATGAAGCAAGACACACGGAGAAGACGATGGCTGGAATAGCTCTCTCTATTGATCGATCAACTGAACTGAAGTAAGAGCTGAATAATATCCCTAAGTACAAAGGACCACCACATATGAGAGTATCAAGTATGTGGTAACATGGGGAAAAAACCTCTAGCCAGCACTAGAGTAAAAAGTGCCCATGTATAGGGAAAAGGTTCACATCAAAGCTACTCGAGGAACACATAAGTGTAACAAACCCCCCTGGAGCGAATGATGTGAACACATACAGGGAGTGACAGATCAGCCACCACAAGGTAACAATCCTAAAGCTTTGCGAAAAGCTTAAAACTTTTCCCATGGAAGAGCTTTGGTGAATATATCTGCCACATTATCTTGTGTAGGCACATATACCAAATCAATATCTCCTGCATGAAGGCACTCTCTCACATAGTGATAATGCACCTCAATATGTTTGGTTAGTGCATGAAACACTGGGTTTCGTGCAATAGCCAAAGCACTCTGACTATCTGTGAGAATATGCATAGCAGCATCAATCTACATGCAAAGATCCATCAATAGGCGTCTGAGCCATATACACTCCACTGTAGCTGTATAAATTGCCTTGTACTCAGCTTCACAACTTGATGTCGCCACTGTAGGTTGTTTCTTACTCAACCAAGATATGCATGAGTCTCCAAGGAAAAAGCACACTAGTGGACACGCGAGTATCATAACAACCAGCCCAATCACTATTTGTAAAAGCATGCAAGCATGGTTGAACATCTCTACCATAAAAGAGACCTAAGCTCAAAGTGCCTCGGAGATATCTAAACATACGTTTCACTGCTTGCCAATGCTTAGTGCCAGGGCTATGCATGAATCGACTCAACTGGGAAACTGCATACTGTATATCCGGCCTTGTGTTGCATGCATATATAAGACATCCCACAGCTTGCTGATAAAGAGAAGTGTCAAATGCATCACTCGAATCCTCAACTGAGAACCTGAATCCTATCTCAACTAGTGTAAAAATACAATCCTCAAAGTCAAAATGCTGAAGTAGTTTTTCAAGATACTTTGCTTGATGCATAACAATTCCCCCCTCAACGGATACAAACTAGATGCCAAGATAGTAGCTCAAAAGACTAAGATAAGTGACATCAAAAGTATGTTGCAAATCAGCCATAAGAATGTCAAGTTTTGCATCACATGACCCAGCCAAGAGTATTTCATCGACATAAAGAACAAGCACTATAAGATCAGCCCCATTTTTGCGTACATAGAGTGTGCTTTCAATCGGACTACATGTGAAACCAAGAGCAATCAAGTGCTTATGTATTTTGTCATACCATGCACGTGGAGCTTGCTTGAGACCATACAAGGCTTTATGCAAGCGACAAACCATATGCTCTTTCCCTTTCATAGAAAATCCAAGAGGTTGCTTCACATAAACCTCTTCTTGCAAATCACCATTCAAGAAGGCTGTTTTTATGTCCAACTGATGCACTTTCCAACCTCGATGGGCAGCCAATGCAACCACGGTAAGAATGGTAGTCATGCGTGAAGTAGGTGTAAAAGTTTCCTCATAATCAATGCCATATTTTTGTGCATATCCTTTGGCAACCAATCTAGCTTTGTAGCGATCAATGCTACCATCAAATTTTTTCTTAATCTTGTAAACCCACTTTGTACCAATGGCATTCTTTCCTTTTGGCAATTCACATAACTCCCAAGTACCATTCCTATGTATGGAATCCATTTGTGATTGCATAGCACTCATCCATTGTGGATCGTCACATGCATCTTCAAAAGAAAGTGGCTCTTCATTACATGTTGTAGCAATAAGAGAATAATCCACAAAATTACTTGATGCATGGTGAGAGCTTGATCTTGTTCTACCAAGTAAAGGTGCACTCGATTTGTTGTCCTGCAAAGTTTGTTTCAGCCACGTTGGCATAGCTTGTGCACTCTTGATAGACATGCATTCAGTATGTAAAACATCTTCAATATGTACATCATGCGTGGGCTGAATTTCATGCTCAGTTTCAGCCATATTTTGACGCAAATGTTCAGCCATATGTGGCTGGAAATTTCCAGCAGTTTGGACATTTTTTTACTGAAATTTTTCAGCCATGTTTGGCTGGAAATTCTCTGCATTTTCAGCCCTATTTGGCTGGAATTTTTCAGCCCTTTGAACCTCAGTTGGCTGCTCTACATGGCCATAGTCAAGCCCTTTGAACCTCAGTTGGCTGGTCACCATTTTGGAACAAACGCATGAGTGTATCAAACACATCTTGTGAGCTAACTGTTGGTAGTTTTTTGCATTCAAGTAGAGGGAAAATTGAATTTTCAGCAAATACCACATCTCGACTCACAATTATTGTGTTCGACAATGCATGGTACAATCGATATCCCTTACTTTCAGTTATAACCAACAAATATACATTTCTTTGCCTTGTCATCAAGTTTGTGACGTTGTTGTGATGACACAAGAGCATATGCCAAACAACCAAACACACGCATATGACTAACCATAGGCTTATGACCATCCCAAGCCTCATAAGGAGTGATGACTCTCAATGCTTTTGTGGGGTAGTGATTCAACACATAATTTGCACACATGACCACTTCCATCCAAAACTTATGAGGAAGATGCTTTTCTTTAACCATACATCGTGCCATTTCAAGTAGAGTTCTATTTTTACGCTCGGCAGCACCATTTTTTTGAGGTGTATATGGCACTATACATTGGTGTGAAATACCTCTTTCACGAAGAAAAGCATTAAACTCATGTGACATGTACTCACCACCACGATCCGTGCGTAGAGTCAAAAGCTTTTGTGAAGAAAAATTTTCAGCCATAGCTAAAAATGCTTTGAAGCAAGAAAATACCTCATTCTTTGCTTTCATAGGATACACCCATGTATGGTGAGTAGCATCATCAATGAAGGTGACAAAATATATATGCTTCCCAAAAGATGGAGTCTTGACGGGACCACATACATCACTATGAACAAGCTGCAATATTCTTGTAGTGTGTATATGACCATCTTTTGGAAAAGAAGCATGATGCATTTTTCCAAGAATGCAACCTTCACATGCATGCTTTTCAATGGACTCAAGTGTAGGCAAGCCAATAACCATGTCCTTCTTTTGCAAGTAGAGCAAACTATTGAAGTTCAAGTGACCAAAACGAGCATGCCAAAGCTCCATTTCAGCCATGGAAGAAGTATGAGCAACCAAGGCATTCGAGGCAGCCCTCTTGTATGTATCCATGCGATACAAGCCATTACATAATGTACCAGACATCACGATAACATCGCCATTGCTGAAATCATGAACCATACACTTATCATCAACAAAGTATACATGAAGTCCAGCTTTGGCAATCAACGGAACTGAAATTAAGTTCTTCTTGATATCGGGCACATACAATGCATTTTTCAAGAGAATCATACCTCCATTTGCAGCCGTAAGCTCAATTTCTCCTACTCCAATGATAGGATAAGAGGCATTGTTTGCACACACCACATGTCCTCCTTTAGGTGCATCTTTCAAAGAGGCAAAAAATCTTTTGCATGATGTTATGTGCTTTGAAGCACCACTATCAAAGAACCAATCCGAATCAGCCTCACTCACAACCATACATTTAGAATGTAAAGAAGCATCATAATGACATGTAACAACACATGCCCAAAAATCTTGAGCCAAGTTAGCTTCATCATTCTTTGCATTTGCTGAATTTTCAGCAATACACATGCCGGATTCCTTCTTCTTTTCGTTGCATTAAGCAAGCTTTCTACACTCATCAATAGTATGACCAGCGTTCTGGCAATATTTGCATCTCTTCTTCTTTTGCAAATCACCATCATTAGAGGAATGAGTGGAAGAGGAAGCTTGAGGCTTTGGTTTTGATGAACCCAAAGCTGAACCATACTTGTTTTTCCCCTTTTGTGAGATAGCAAGTGCTTGCGTTCCCTCAATCAAACCACTCCTATTCACTCTAGATTGCTCTTCTTGCAAAAGAAGAGACACAACCTCATCAAATGCATACATATTAGGATTTCCTTTTGCAACCAAACAAAGTGTAGTAGCAAAGCTTTGAAAAGATTTCGGTAATCCTTTCAACAATGTAGAAATGAGTGATGCATCCGGAATGATCTCATCTATGTTTGCCAATTGCTCTTTCAAGTCCTTGATGCGTGTCACATACACATCCACTGACTCATTTTCAGCCATAAATACATCCTCAAGTTGCTTCCTCAAGTATGCAACACGTGCTTCATTATGCATGGCATACAAAGAAGCAACAGTATCCCATGCCTGTCTGGATGTAGAACATGACCGAATGTGTTGAAGTATATGACGCTTCACTGAAAGCGCAATCAAAGCATGAGCATGAGCATCTTTTCCATCCCATTTAAGCTACTCCTGTGTAGGTGGAGAAGGAGAAACCACTGTACTCAAAGAAGAAGCTCCATTTGTGACAATAGACTGTGAAGTAGAAGCACCTGTCGGTCTTCGATCTACATCTGCCACTATGTTCCAAAGTTGTTTTGCAACAAGAACATGCTTCATCATGTAAGACCCCATCGGATAGTTGGTCCCATCAAGCTTATCTTCAGCTTGAAGCATGCCAAACAAGTTATTGCTGCCCGCCATTTCACTAAGGAACAAGAATGTGACAAAATCTTCACTTCGATGAAAGCTCAAATGAGTGCTGAAATTTCAGCTCACAAACCGTCACTCTGATGGCGATTCTGAGTGCACGAATGGCTTCAAAATGGGGGTAAAACCCCAGCACACTTGGTGGAAATGTTTCTGGGCTGCTGAAATTCACACTTCTATGCTCCGAAGTCGATTTGCACTGTTAAAGTGCGCGCGCTGCGACGTGAAAAACCAAAATTTGAGAAGAAGCTAAACCTGCTCTGATACCACTGTTGGGTGTGTGTAGAAGTGCAAGAGACACACATGAAGCACACACAAGGAGCACAAACGAAGCAAGACACACGGAGAAGACGATGGCTGGAATAGCTCTCTCTATTGATCGATCAACTGAACTGAAGTAAGAGATGAATAATATCCCTAAGTACAAAGTACCACCACATATGAGAGTATCAAGTATGTGGTAACATGGTGAAAAAACCTCTAGCCAGCACTAGAGTAAAAAGTGCCCATGTATAGGGAAAAGGTTCACATCAAAGCTACTCGAGGAACACATAAGTGTAACAAGTTTTTCTACCACTATCTTTCCAAGTTTGATATAACCATGTAGGTGTATCCTTAAATAGTGGTGATACTCTTTCTGACCCTTCAGCTTCCACAGGTTCTTGAACTTGTCCTTCTGAGGTACTAGGACTTTCTAGAATTCTAACTTCTTCCATTTTTGGAACTAGATTCTCTTGTGGAACTGACTCTGTAAAAGGTTGTGAATTTCCTCTTTCTTCAACTCTTTCTTGAATCCTAGGAATCTTAACTCTCTCCTGATATGGTTGAACATGTAAATCCAAATTCCTTCTAAAAAATCCATAGTCATTTTCACTAATGAACTCTCGAATTTCTGCTTCTTTATCATAAACTTTATTTTCAGCAACATAAGCATTATGTGAAAGGATAACTTCACCTGTCTCTAGAACATAAAACCTATATCCCTTACTCTCAATAGGATATCCAATAAAAACAGCTTTCTTTGCCTTTACATCTAGTTTGCCTCGGTCCTTTTTCTCAACATGTACATAAGAAAGTGATCCAAATACTCTGAAGTAACTCACATTAGGTTTTCTACCATAATAAGCTTCATAAGGTGTGATTACCTTTTAAGCTTTTGTAGATGACCTATTCAAAATGTGATTAGCTATATGTACTGCATCAAACCATAATTTTGTTGAAAGCTTCTTGGACGCCATCATGCTCCACATCATCTCAACAAGTACCCTATTCTTTCTTTTTGCAACACCATTCTCCTGAGGAGTATAAGCAATAGTAAGGTGTCGAGTACTACCTTTCTCATCAAGAAATGTCTGGAAGTCATTTGACAAGTATTATCCACCTCTATCACTTCTAAGAATCTGGATAGTTTCCTGACTTTCATTTTCAACCATAGCTACAAATTTCTTGAACATAGGAAAGACTTCTAACTTCAACTTAAGACCATAGATCCATGAGTATCTCGTAAAATCATCAAAAAATAGAACAAAATACGTGAAACCCTAAATAGAGTCTGTTCTCATAGGTCCATTCACATTTGAATGAATAATCTGCAATTTCCTGGTAGGTGTAATATGACCATGTTTCTTGAAAGTTAGTTTATGCATCTTACCTTCAAGACAACCTTCACATATGTCTGAATCATCTAGTAGCTCGAATGAGGGTAAAATCTCAACCATACCTCTATCTTTGATACTCTTGAGAGCTCCAAAACCAATATGTCCAAATCTCTCATGCCATAGCTTCATATCTTCCACTGGTGACGAAGATTTGACTGCATATGCCTGACTGATTTTTGACAAAACAAAAATCCCTCCTCGATGCTCACCTTGCAAAATACATGTATCTTCTTTGTGTGACAAGATCTTACAAAGATCTCTCTCAAATACAAATTTAAAACCATCACCTAAAAATGCAGATATAGATAGTAGATTCTTTTTCATTTCAGGTACATATAAAACATCTGAAATCTGAAAATTACCACCTTCTCTTGACTTTAGGGTTACTATACCTATTCCCACAACATCCAAATCATTTCCATCTGCAATAGTAACTCTTCTACCTATAGAATAGGAAACGGAAGAAAACACATCTCTGCAACCTCTCATATGCTTTGTAGCACCTGAGTCCAATATCCAAGGACTTGCTGAAAGAACTTGTAAAGCTGCCTGATCAAAAGCTACTTCCTCAATGATACAGGCATAAGAATCACCATGATATTTCCATTTTTTATCATCTTCTGTGACATTACCTGATGCCTTTTTCTTTTCTGCTGCAATCCTTTTATAACATTCTGACTTAAAATGTCCAGGTTTCTTGCAGTAATAACATATTACTTCCTTCTTCTTAGAAGACTTATCTTTAGATGTAGTAGAAACAAAATCTGAAGTAGAAGGTGAAAGGGACTTACTTTCCTTCATGGATTGTTTTTCCTTCTTCTTTTTTTTACCCTTTGATGAAGATAAAAGTGCTTCTTCATTCTCTTCCATTCCCTTCAACTGATCTTCATCTTGAAGTAATAAGGACTCTAATTCTTCAAATGTAACCTCTCTATCTCTTGTGGTAAGGGTAAGAGTGGTTATGAAAGACCGATATTAGATAGGAAGTGAATTAATCAGCATATTTACCATTTCTTCATCAGATATCTCAACTCCTACATTTAGAAGTTGATATCTCAAGTCAACGAATCTCGTAATATGGGTTTGAATTGACTCACCAGCCTTCATCCTTGTATTTGCTAGTTGTCTCCTCAAGTGAGCTTTCCTAGCAGGATTTCTACTCTGAAAAAGATTCTCAAGCTTCAACCAAGCTTGCCTAGAACTTTTGTAAGATCTGATCTGTGGTAGAATATGATGTTTGACACTCATTGCTATGAATGAAAGTGCTAAAGCATCTCTAGCATCCCATCTTGCTTGATGCTCAGAAGGAGGAACTATATGTAAAGACCTACCTGTGACTCTGGATGTAGAAGTGGTTACCTCTTCTTAAGTTGGTTCTGTAATAGTAATTCCAGTACCTCTTGAAGCTACTATAGCCCCTTCTTTGCCTTCTTGTCTTGGTCTTGTTAAGGATCCATTGATGATACTCCATAAATCCTTTGTCACGAACAATTTCATCATCATGAAACTCCACATGGGATAATTAGAAGATCCATCCAATTTGTCTTCAATCTCAATTCTAATATCACTCATCTTAATTAACTGTGTATGTCAATTATGCTCTGATACCAAGTGTTGGAATTTGGGGCCCTAGGATCGTTCCAATACTAAATACAGTTAATTAATCAAGATGATAGGTGACAGATAGAAAGAAAGAGATCTGGAGACAAGGATAGGGAACGTAAGTTGAATGCTTACTCACTAAAAAATAGATGTCCAAATTACAACATGGGAGTACTACTCAACCATATGATGTGGTGCATTCACTAATGGAAGATTAGCAAAGAAGATGATGATACAAAATTCAAATTATGTTGTTATAATCTGAGTGTGTGTGAAGCAAACGAGCAATGAAGCAAACCTAATTCTTACAAAATAGTGCAACAAATCTGAAAATCAGCCAACCTTAATTATGAAATTAGGGTACAAAATCCCTAAAAATAGAATATAAGGCTAACTTACAAAAGATAGCTGCCACCACCTTGTAGAAGACCTCTTGCTCCAAGAGAGTAGCCTCTCCTTCACAAAATTGCACCTCCAAAGCTTCAGAACTCCAAGACCTGGCTCAAGTTATGTCCAAGAGTGTGCCCAACATGGTCTTTATATAGTATTGCAACATCCAACAAAATCTTGCAAGAAAATAACTCAAAAAGCTGATCGTTATTGTGAAAAACTCCTATCGCTGTTTTTTTTTATTGATCGCAATAAGTTTGCTTTTCTTTTAAAATAGCGGTTGAATAAAAATATGCTTTTTCTTTAAATTTGATCGCCCTAATTTTTTTGCTTTTGGACCCAATTGACTATATGACCTAGATTTTAAAAGTTTGGACTTCATAATCTGCTTTTCCTCCATTTTGGGCTGAATTAGGGTTTGGATTATCTCCTTGTTCTGACCTCTGATGGAAAAATGAAGCATACCACTAGATAGCTCTTGCCAAGCTTTATCTATCTAGCCTGAAAAACTTTTACCCAAACTATACAAAAATGCTAAGTCCAAAATGTAGAATTGTTGGAATGTGGATCATATGTACATTGACTTCCAACAGAGATTCTATAGATATTTTATTGACAAAGATCAAAGATTTGAAGGTGATGATGAAGTCTTGCTAGACAATTCACTTATGCAGACTGTTCTTAACAGTCTTACTGATTCATATCAGAGTTTTGCATCTACTCTTTGATTCATGATGAAAGGCAATCCAAATGCCTTAACATTCAAGGATAAGTATCTATTTTGTTGTAGGAAGATCAGTCCAAACAGAACATGTCCATTATACATGTTGTAGATCAAGCTCTCCCAGCTTGTTAGAAGGGAAAAGGTAAACAAAGCTCATCTAATAGTAAGCAAAAATCTGCTAATCCTGCACAATTAAATAAGGAAGACAAAGATAAGAAGAAAAAAGAAGGAAAAAACAATTTTTTAAATACTTTAAGGGAAATTTTCATTTCATCAAGAGTTGTCCAAAGCTGGCTGCAAAAGAGAAAAAGAAGAAAGAGGTTGGAATGGTTGTTTCAAAGGCCTCTATGCCTAAAAGAAAGTATGCTTATATTGTTCAAAATGAAGAATGGGAGTTTACTACTGTATGCAGCTATGAACCATCTTCTAATGAGCAGTGTATGTTTGTAGTAGGCTCAGAGGTTTGGTACTTTGATGGTGAGGCAACCAAACATATTACCTCGCAGTGTAGTTTCTTCAGTTCACTTGAGGCTACCCTTATAGGGAATATTGTCACATGCGCTAACAACTCCTCTTATCCTATACTAGGAGTTGGTAAGATCATTCTGACTATTATTGATGGTAGTTCTTTCAAATTTTTAGATGCTTTGTATGTACCTTAGATCAAGAAAAATCTATTGTCAGTTTTAGTGTTAGCTAGATTGTCTTGGTTGTCAAATTTGTTGATGATACATGTACAGTTCATGATCTCTCAAACGCAAATGTTATTATTGCTTCTAGAATTTTATGAAGTGGGTTGTATAAGCTCATAGATTATGCAAAATATATGAATGATTCAACATGTGTAGTTCAAGATTCTTAGACTATCTCATATGGAACGATGTGGCATGCACGCTTTGGTCATCTAAATTTTGCTAGTTTGCTACACTTGCAGAAAACTGAAATGCTTTCCTCTATGCCCAAACTTGAGGAACCTTGTAAACATGTCTGTGAAGGTTGTATTTTGGGTAGAATGTAGCATTCATCCTTCCCAAAAGATGGATCAATTCAAGCTACTCATAAATTGTATCTTGTTCATAGTGATGTATATTATATAAAAAATATCTATAATTAAAATTAGAATATTTAGGGCATATCATATTTTTGTAAATGATTTCATTTCATACCAAAAAAACTCAATGCAAATGTAGAATGATTTGTATGTCCATCATTTAGTGATGTACGTTCTTTTATTGGGTTAATTAGTTTCTAAGGAAGTTTTTTTTCCTATTTAGTATTTCTCTTACTTTATTACATAATTGCAATAGATCCATAACACTTCATTAACATTGCATTCATAATCACAATAATTTTCATTCCTCCGTGACACATTTTCCATTCATGTGTTTTTACATGGAACATGCTTATGATTTTTAGTGATGGGACACGTGATTGGCCATCCATGTTTATTTTATTTATATCAATTGAGGTCTAATGATTTTTCAACTGAGGGGATTGTTTTCAATTATGGAATATGTTGAATTTCAGAATTTTGGAGTTTAATTTATTGAGTTATTAATGGTAACATGAACCTTTTGAGTAAGGTCTTATATGTGCCAACCATAACAAAAAACCTAATTAGTGTTGGGTAGATTGTTCAGAAAGGCTTACAGGTCAGATTCACAAGGCATGGAGCATATGTGGAAGATCCTCAACAAGGCTTCAAGAGGATTGCAAAAGGTGAGAAATCTAGAAGATTCTTTACATTTGAAGTTGAAGATACCAAAAACATTGCACTCTTCAATTACAAAGATCGAACCTTATCTGAACTAGAGATATGGCATAAAGAGCTACTTCACATAGGTGAAAGAACACTAAAGCAAATATGCAGCGATCAGAGTGTGCTTGGCCTTCCAAATGTGTGCAACACATGATTTACAAATGTGGAGCATGTCAATTTGGAAAATCTCACAGATAACCATTCAATAAAAGGGGT
Organism: Ceratopteris richardii; assembly: GCA_020310875.1. Classification (NCBI taxonomy): domain Eukaryota; kingdom Viridiplantae; phylum Streptophyta; class Polypodiopsida; order Polypodiales; family Pteridaceae; genus Ceratopteris; species Ceratopteris richardii. The sequence continues at coordinate 71,553,881 of CM035432.1, read as the reverse complement.
ATATGTATGAAGACTACTTGGAGCTTGTGCACACTGATGTGTGGGGTCCTAGATGAGAGCCATCAATCTCAAGATCAAGGTACTATGTTTCATTCATAGATGATTATAGTAGCTGGACAATCCTTTACTTAATGAAGCATAAAGATGAATTTTTTACTTGTTTCAAAACGTCTTTGGCATTGGTTGAGAACCAAACAGGTAGAATCTTGAAGAGTATCAAATCTGATGGAGGTGGTGAGTATTTCTCACATGAATTTGACTCATTCTTATAGGACAAAGGTATAAAGAGAGAGGTCACAACAAGATACACTCCTAAACTAAATGGAGTGGCAAAGAGGAGGAATACCTATGGGCAGAGGCTGTTTCCACAGCCACATACTTGATTAATAGGCTCCCATCCAAATCCTTGGATGGAATGACACCCTATGAGGCATGGAATGGTAGGAGACCCTCATTGGAACATTGCAAAATATTTGGGTGCATTGCTTATGCACATATACCCTCACAAATCAGAGGGAAGCTTGATCCAAAAGATGAAAAGTGTATATTCATTGGCTATGATCAAAACCAGAAGGGATATAGGTTGTACAATACCACCAACAAAGGATGTATAGTTGGTAGGGATGTGGTGTTTGATGAAAATAATGCATGATTTGAAGATAATTGCAGGAAACTAAGCTACCTTATGACTTGGAAAGTGATTTTCCAACTCTGAATCAAGAAGATCAACAAATACCAAAAGAGGTCAACTCAAAGGATGAAGAGCAGACTGACTTCAAGGCTTGGAAGTCAAAAGGCAAGACCAAGTTCAAGCAATTGGAAGACATTCGAGAGCCTTCCAATCAAGCACTCAGAAGATCTCAAAGGGAGAGTAAAAAAACCCATAAGGTATGGCTATGACACATCCTTAGTCACCAAGCATTCTGTGTACATGACTAGAGACTCTATGTCAGAAGAACCTTCTTCATTTGAAGAAGCAAATAAAAAGAAAGAGTGGAGAGAAGCAATGCAAAAAGAAATTGAAGCACTTTAGGAAAACAACACTTGGGATTTGGTTCCCAAGAAACCAAGCATGAAGGTAGTAGGATCTAGGTGGATATATAAAATCAAGAAGAATTCAGAAGGTTCTATAAACAAGTACAAAGCAAGGCTAGTGGCAAAGGGGTTTTCTCAAACCCATGGAGTGGATTATGAGGAGACCTTTTCACCTGTGGCTAAGATGTCAACAATCAGGGTATTAGTAAGTATTGTTGTCTCAAAGAATTGGAACCTATATTAGTTAGATCTTAAGAATGCATTCCTAAATGGATGGATCTTAGAAGAAGTTTACATGGCTCAACCACAAGGGCATGAAGATAAGGACAAACCAGGTTATGTATGCAAGCTAAGGAAAGCACTCTATATTTAAAGCAAGCTCCTAGAGCTTGGAACCATAGGCTTGTCACATATTTGAAGGATCAAGGATTTGTTGGTAGCAAAGCATGTTCTTCTTTGTTCATAAAGAAGACTACCTCATAAGTTATTTACTTATGTGTTTATGTGGATGACATTGTCATTACAGGGGATGAGGCTAATGGCATCAAGCAAATCAAATCTCAGATGATGGAAGAGTTTAAAATCAGTGTCCTTGGTTTGTTAACATATTTTCTTGGATTAGAACTTGTGTATAAAAATTTTGGTGTGTTTATTACTCAGAGGAAGTACATTCATGATATGTTGGTCAAATTGAAGATGGAGAAAACCAAAATTGCAGGTGCACCCATGGAACTCAATTACAAACTTAGTTCTCATGAGGGAGAGCTTCTTGAAGATATTAGAGGTTACCAAAAGCTTGTTGGGAGTCTCAATTAAGCAACCCTAACAAGAGTGGAAATATGTTATGGAGTAAGTACATTAAGCCAGTTTATGCATACACTAAAAAAACCTCACTTGGAAGCTGCCAAGAGGATCTTAAAATATTTGAAGGGTACCATAAATGAAGGGTTGTTTTATCCATTCACTTCTGATTTGGTTATCAAGATGTATTTTGATGCAGATTGGGCTGGCTCCAAGGATGATAGGAGGAGCACTCTTGGTATCCTTTGCAAGTTCAAAAATAATATCATGGTCATCAAAGAAGCAACCCACTATGGCATTATCATCTACAGAGGCAAAATATAGAGGCTTAGCAAATGCAACACAAGAGGCTATGTGTTGAGAAAAGGGGAGCAACGGACCCTAACCGCCTCACATGGAAGTGAGAGGCTCTTCCAAGAGGAGTTGCAAGAAGTGTAAGCAATGCACACACACCCACGTCCATGAACAATGGCACCATGGCCAACGTCAAAAGGAACAAGGGAGGGCAATGCTCACACACAAGACAACCCCAAGTGCCAAACCCCCACACATGGATCAACGCCTAGCACACAAGGAGAAATGTGGAAGCCAAATGAACCTTCTTTCCATTAGCATGGAGGCCAAGGGACCTGTTGGAACTGAAGGACTCACAAGGCAAGGAAGCTTACAAAGGGAGTCAGAGAGAAGAGAAAGTACAAGCAGACACAGCAGTCAACGACGATCTAGCAAGTAGGCCAATATTTTTTCAGGACACTAAAGCATATCGAAGAGGTGGACACACAAGGAGAAGGAGCAAGTAGGGAGCTCGAAGATATGTATGTCAAATTGTTAAAAGAAATTCCTACAACAATAGTGATTTTCATCACTAAAAACCATTATAAATACCATTTCATATTTTTGTAGCTCTATTTTGTGCAAGCCAAGGAGTCCTTGAGCTTGAGGAGCTTTAGAAGTACCTACCTGTCAGTTTTCACATTTTTTAGACTTCGTTTGAGCCTTCAAATAGGACCCAGAACCTAACTTTTAACTAGGCGGGACACTAGGTCTGGACACGGCCAAAACCTAGTCAAAAACTATAAATAGGGCTAGAGAGCTCATTTTTGAGGTTAGCTTGTAATTGATCTAAACTTGTATGAGCTTTTTGAAAGTAATCTAAAGAACTTCATTGCTTCTCACTCTTTGTCTTGCCTTGTGTGCGCGTGTGTGTGTATGTGTGTGCATGTTAGTGTGCTTCGCACTCACACACTTGTGCCTTCACTTGCTCGAGGTCATCATACCATCCTCACGTCTTCCCGGATTGACATTAAAGGAGGTGCTACTCATCACTGAGCTACACCAAATTTTGGCGCCGTTGCCGGGGAACGAGCTTTGAGGACGAGCGTGTGATGGTAAGACGTAGATTTGAGACGTTGGCATTGTAGGTAATTTCTTCACTCTTCTTATTTTTTTCCTTCTTACCTCACCACCATCATCACCATCATCATCCTCACCATATCCGACCTCCACCTCCATCATCGCGAGAAAAATTTCAGTTTTTTTATCATATCACCATCTCCACCTCATTTCCCTCATTCCACTTGTGAGAGAGAGCAAGAGAGCTATTTGTGTGTGCTGTTTTTGCATGTTTCTTGAGCTTCATTGTAGGTATTTGTTGTATCATCGTTTCCAACACGCTGCACAGGTACGAAAATGCTCAGAACTGTCTCTGTGTCGCAGACCTCTGTCGATCGTGATCGACAGAAAATTCGAGCATTTGGTAAAACAAAGTGCACCACTGTAACAAGCATAAAGAGCACATTCCAAATCACTAAGCAAAACTTAAAAATTCCGTGTTTCTCTGTCAATCGCGATCGACAGCCACTATCGACAACATCTATCAATCGCGACCGGCAGACCCTGTCAATCACGACCGACAGACCTCACGACCGACTGACTACCACGTAGGACCCTGTCAATCGCGATTGACACCGTCGATCGCGATTGACACCGTCGATCGCGATCGACAGCCACGACCGACACCTCTGTCAGTCGCGATTGACACCGTCGATCGCGACCGACTGAATTTCAACGATTGATTGACTTTTTGCATAGCCACGTGTCCATCGCGACGGACACATCCCCGATTGACTGAAATCACGGCAGAAGTCCCGAAAAAAGTATCGATCGCGATTGACACCATCAATCGCGATTGACAGGACCCACGACCGACTCTGTCGATCGTGATTGACACTGTCAATCGCGACTGACGTGTCGATCGCGACCGACAGGCCCCGACGGACACCTCTGTCAATCGCGATTGATAGACCTGTCGATTGCGATTGACAGGCTTTTCGGCCAAAAAATTAGGGTTAATATTTCCAAATCTTTGGGGTAATTTTGGGCGTAATTAGAGAGTCATTAGTGATTTGTGAGGCCCCAACACATGTGTTTTTGAGAAAAATCCTGTGATCTGGCAGCCTGTTTGAACCCTGTTTTTGCACCAGAACCCTGAACTGTCATAACTTTCTCATACGAAATCCGTTTGCTGTGATTCTTGTCTTGTTGGAAAGCTCGTGGGGAGTACAACCAAAACTTCCACTGGTTACGGTTAAATTAAGATCATGATTATTAGATAGGGTATTTTGAAGTTGACCATACCCCGAGATAGGAAAACTAAAGGATCCTTGGGATTGTTTTCCATAAAGGCAAAGGGGAATTTGGTTTGTGAATTACATGCATGAAAGTGATCTCCTAGTCATTGGAATTTAAGTCTTGAACTAACTTTGGGACTTTTACAGGTCCACTGAGAGCACTTGAAGGCATCCAAAGCAAGGGCTTTGTGCAAGCTTGAGAATCAGGTTCTCGAGCACTAAAGAACAAGGGATCAACAAGTAAGATCGGAATATTCTCAACTCCCTTTGTCAATTCCTAGCTTAGGATAAGTTCGAGTAGTGCTAGGAGTAAGTCAGGACACGATAGGCACGTGACAAGTCAAAGACTATCTAAGAAATCAAGTTCAAGAGATAACCTGTGTATGACTGAGAATTTCAAAGGAAAAGAACTTAACGTGGAACGATCAACTTAAGTGCGGAAAATTAACTCAAATATTCCTGACGACGCGATATCAGACAAGATCATAAACACGATAACACATTAAAAAAGAATCAAGTGACTGACACCAATTGATCGGCAACGAGGTTGTACTTGGGCAAAATAGGGGTTACTTAAATAGGCATATGAACCTTAGATCAGGACGACATCTAGTAAGGGATAGACAAAGTCTTAGGTCTTCAGAGGCTAGCGTTAATCATAGTGCTAGGTCTTGGGCCCAGCAGTTGAGCCACCACTCGCATTACCCTAGCTTTGAGACTAGTGAATCAGAGATGTCTCAAGGGATGGACAGACCTATAGGAAGTTCAGGTGTGCCATATCTGTATAGGGTAGAAGGCCCGTACAAGACACAGTTGGAATATCTTAGGACCAACCGATTAGGTGCTAGCATCTATGAGGATGGCCTAGGAAGATCAATGGTCCAGATTAAAAACCCTGACCAATCCATAGGACTAGAGCACCCAGCTGTCAAGTTTGAAAACGGAGCATACCTAGACAAGGAAGGGACAATATATGTAGTCACCAATCACCCAGATAGGACAGATGAATTTGGGAACGTGATCTCAAAAGCGGATTTAGGTGACCTGGAGCAAGGAAACATGGGTGTAGAACCTAGGACCCCCCGAGGCAAATCTGTTCTTACTAGAATCCTCAATCCCGAGTGGGTTCCCCAGGACAACAAGAGTATAGATCTACTTCTGAACCGAGAGACTGACGAAGCCTTTTGGAGGTATAAATCTGATCGGCCAAATGATATAGGAACAATCATGATCTATGAGTTTAAAGATCCAGATAGCCCAGGCAGAGTGACCTACCTAGATCACGCTTCAGAGAGGATCTTTGTGGTTACAGAACATGATAGACATGCTTACACTTGGAAGGGTGAATTCGTTTTCCCCCAACCAAGATCGAACGTGTCCTATGGTCACCCTGGAGCTGGAACATCCCAAGCTCATGGAACTCAAAGAGATAGAAGTAGAGATAGGCCAGAAGTGAGCTTTGCCAACCCAGGGGGCAGAGAAAGAACGAGGACGGAAACAAATAGAGTAGAACCTGAGGTACTTAGAGCTCCTAGGAATCAAAGAAATGCGGATGAGTTCCCTCTACCATGACCTAGAGAGCACACAAGGAGTTTGAGACCGAGTCAACTAGTTAAGTCCATGAAGAACTACTTCGATGGCACTGGAGATCCATACGATCATGTGGCTGAGTTCAGGCAAGTCTTGAGAGCTGAACAAGTTGAAGATCTGTTCACGCAGTACAATGCCTTTGGTCTAACCCTTAGGAACACTGCCCTAACATGGTTTCAGCCACTAAACGAGAGGCAGTTCAGGAGCATAGATCAACTTCTAGAGGCATCCATTATCAAATTCTCTAAAAGTGGCATAAGACATAACACTTCCTCGCTGATTCACAGCTTCAAGAAAACCCCTCAAGAAACCGTGAGACTTGCTGGAAGAAGATTTAGGCAATACTTAGAGAGATGCCCTCAGCCATACCCTCAACAAGGCAGATACCAGAGTCAATACCCACCACAACAGTATACTAGGCCTCAACAAAATTATCAACCGCAATATCAGGCCCAACTGAGACCCCAGCCAGTGCTAGCACAACAACCACCTGCTCCTACTAATGTGATTCCAGTAAAGTATGTTGCTGCAGAAGAAAACCTGAATAGAGCTATAGTCCCAGTAACACTAGTAATTTCAGAAAGTGATCCCAGTGACCATAGCTTTGATTCTACACATGTTGATAGCCCCCAGACCTACTACATGCAGTCTCCTGAACATGGTGAGTCCTACTATAATGAAGAGCCAAACGAACCTAGTTGGGAGTCAGATTACACAAACGTCATGTATGCAAACCCCAACCCTAGACCTCAACCTAGGCTAGTAAGACCCCCATTCCCTAGAGGACCATGCTACAGATGTCAGGGAGATCACCTCATTCGTGATTGCCCCATGCATGCACCTACACAACGCCAATCAGTGACGATCTAGGGCTATTGCCAAGAGTGTGGAAAGGAGCATCTCTTACGAGATTGGCCAAAGAATCCCAATAATATGCTGAAAATCACTCTTATCAATGTTATTGGATTAGTAGTAGACTCGACAGGAAGTGTGACGTCCATTGCACCAGTACAGGTAGTCACTAGAGCTCAAGCATTGCAGCAAAACCAAGGGGTAGGCCAGGAAAAGAGCCCCGAGGTGAGTGAAACAGAGAGCATGACCAAGAAGAGGACTAGATCCTGGAGAGATAGTCGTAAAAGAATGAAAAGGCAATGGGCAAAAAAGATGAGTGAACTCGAGGAAAGCCTCAGAGAAACAAAGGCCAGGATAACTGAACTCACAACTCAAACTCCCTCTCACACTACCCCACCACCACCATTCCCATCTCCATCCGACCCGCCACCTTCCAACCCACCTCACACAATTCCACCACCCCCAAGAGTAGGATCAGTCCTAGCAGATCCCACTCCCGAGGACCTAAACATGATGCTCAAAGCATATCAGGTCAGAATCCAAGCAGGGCCAAACGTAACTGATCATGAAAAGTGTTACCTTAGAGCAGAACTAGAGCTAGAACGAACCAAAATTTGTGCTAAGATGGTGGAATTGGCTCAGACCATGTTTGAAGCCAGTCGCCTATTTAACATCTCTAGTTCAGCGAAGACACAGTTGCACTTTGATGGACTATTAGAAAGAATAGGGAAGCTAATTGCACAATCAGAAAAGGAACCCGCCTCTCAACACAAGGACAAGGCAAGTGAAAGTGCAGGTCTTCCTGCCCAGGAAGCCTATGTGCCTAACTCTACAGAGCCAGACACATCATCTTCTATGAATCGGTTCACACCAGAATTCCTACGCGAGATTCAAGAAGACAAATGGGCTAAAGAGAGTGAAGTCCCTCCTCCCATTGAACTTGTGGATGATGCACATGACCAACTCCCACAAGACATCCCATCCATTTATGAGGAGCAGGAGAGCACCCAATCTCAGGAAAGATTAGACTTTGAGTCTAACTCTCTACAAGAATTACCCCACTTCACAGGCCCATGGGAAGCTAATTCTACTTGTATGAGAGCACCCACGGTCATGGTACGAAATGAGGACTCAGTCATACCTAGGAACACAGTGATAGTGAAAAACACTAAAGTACAGTGCAACCTCACCTTAGAGGAGCTACTCAAAGTAAGGCCAGAGCTATGGAAACATGTAGCCAAACAAGTACCAGAGATAGCAAAACCTCGTTCCTAGGTAGGGTCCCAGAGAAGAGTGCCAGAAATACCCTTGGACAAGATAGGAGAAATGAGTGAGGGCGAAGAGGGAAACACATATCTTCCTATCACCCATCAGGGGTACACAACCAAGGCAATTCTGGACTCAAGTGTAGGAGTTGCTATTGCTACCACTTCCCTATGGAAGCGTTGGGGCAAGCCAGCACTCAGGCCCACGAGGATGAAATTGCAAATGGCCGATGGTCACATAGAGCGACCTTTAGGATTACTTGAAGGAATAACTCTCACTACATGCGGTGTTGAGTTTGAGCATACTTTCGCCATATGTGATTTTAGCAAGAATCATGCATACGAGATGATTTTGGGAAGACCATTTATGCGACAGTTGCAAGTGGTCCAGGATTGGGGAACCAATTCTTTGTATTTGCAATGCTTAGGTGTTACAACCAAAGTCAACCTCAAAGATTACTCTCATAGAGATGTACCCCCCATCCAATGGAATCCTATCCATAGAGCCAAGGATGACACGGAGTCTGTGCACTCCATAGGATCAGGATCCTCATGGATGCATGAAGACACTCACTTATGGATGTGCAAAGTGGCAGTAGAAGAGGAGAAGAGAGAAAAAGCCAGAGAGATAGGTGCAAAAGAAACACATAGATCCATTCAAGACCCAGCCTATGCACCTGTAGTATTTCCTGATGAAGAATTTGAACCCCACAGCTGGGCAAAAATTTTAGCAACCATGGATGTAGCCATCAATGAAGAACAATGGACACCCCACTGTGATGAGGATGGCTATGACATTTCAGTTTTATCCATAGAGCCAATCATGGGAGAGGCAGTGTTAGAAGAGTGTGAACCTAGCCCTGATGCATTTGAGGATGCAAGTGACTCCGATCTAGAGTCAATCATTATGGACCCACCTTTTGCATCAGATGAAGAATACTTCTATGAGGTAGAATTTCAACCCCAGAGGCATGGAGAGTTTACAAATGATGTAAGACTAGCCACACATGTGACCCCAAAGGAAGAAGGAAAGAAAAGAAAGAAGAGATAAGTCACACCAGAAGAGGAAGAATCTTTGTTTGAGGTCCCGGAAAACTTTAAGAAGTATGAGATAGATGACAAGAGAGTCATGATAAGAATGCCTAAACGAGAGGCACAATCAGGAGAGGCCTATGATAACAAAGAAACCACCAAGAAAATAGTAATGGCCCTAGAAGAAGGAGAAGAGAGATGCACGTACATAGGCCATGACCTGACGGAAGAAGAAGAGCATGCGTTGATAGCCTTGCTAAGAGAATACAGAGATGTATTCACTTGGAGTTACAAGGATTTGAAGGGTGTTGATCCAGACATATGCTCACACACAATCCCCATGACCTCAGATGCCAAACCCTCCAAGCAAAAGCCATACACATATAATGATAACTATGCGGCCAAGATCAAGGAAGAGATAGATCGCTTGGTTGAAGTTGGATTTATCTATGAAATTGAGCACACAGAGTGGGTATCCCCCATCGTAGTGGTGCCCAAGAAAAATGGAAAGCTGCGTGTATGTATTAACTTAAACAAGGTCAATGCAGCCACAATTTGAGATAACTATCGGCTTCCTATCACAGAGCATCTCTTAGAAAGGGTAGCAGGCAAGGAAGTGTACAGCTTCCTTGATGGATTTTCGGGCTACAATCAGGTAGCCATTGCTCCTGAGGACCAGCATAAGACTGCTTTTGCCACTGAATAGGGCATATTTTCCTTTAGAGTAATGCCATTTGGGCTTACCAATGCACCCGCTACCTTCCAGAGGCTGATGTGCCATGTATTTAAAGAGTTCTTGAGGAAGAACTTAGAAGTCTATGTTGATGATCTTTGTGCTAATTCCAACATTAGGCAAACCCATATTCCTGAACTCAGACAAATATTTGACAAATGTAGAGAATATCAAGTCTGCTTGAACCCAGAAAAATGTGTTTTCATGGTCAGGCAAGGCAAGATTTTAGGACACAGTGTCAAAGAATGGCATATCCACTGATGAAGAGAAAGTAAGAGCCATAGCAGAGTTACCTAGACCAAAGAATGTCAAGGAAGTACAAGCTTTCATGGGGCATTGTGGTTATTACCGACGGTTTATACACATGTATGCCATCATAGCAAAGCCTTTGTATGGACTTTTGACTAACTTTGAGTGGACTGATGAATGTGAGCATTCCTTCAATGAGCTTAAACGGCGATTATGTTCAGCACCAATCTTGACCACACCAGATTGGAATAAGCCTTTCCATGTTCATGTGGATGCATCCAATTATGCTATTGGGTGTGTACTCGCACAGCCTACCGGTGAAGGTAATATGGATCTTCCAATTGCCTATGCTAGTAGACAGTTGAATGCAGCTGAACGAAACTATACCACCACTGAGAGAGAGGGATTAGGCATGGTATATGCGGTTAAAAAGTTTAGACATTATTTGCTTGCAAATAAGTTTAAATTTTTTACTGACCATCAAGCACTGCTATATCTCGTAAACAAGCCATGCAATACAGGAAGGTTAGTAAGATGGTTTCTCTTGCTAATGGAATATGATTTCGAGGTTGTGGTAAGGAAAGGGAAGACTCATTTGAGACTAGATCATCTATCTAGGCTCACATCGGGAGAAGCCCCACAAGGAGTGTCAGATGACCTTCCTGATGCTTACTTGTTTAATTTGGAAGTGGTGCCGCAGTGGGCTAAGCCATTAGTGCCAGTATTGACATACGGGCCTAACCATCCAGTAATAAACACACAGGATAGAGAGGTAGTAAAAGCCCAAAAGTATCACATCATGGCAGGAAGTATGTACAAGCACACAGATCAAGGGATCTTGGCTTGTTGTGTGGAAGAAGATGAGTACGCTAAATGGTTGCAATTAGCACACGTAGGTGCACTAGAGCAACACTACTCAAAGCAACGAACCCTACAGACACTAAGGAGACTCGGAGTGCATTGGCCGACGATGGAAGCTGATGTCCAAAAGTTGTGCAAGGAATGCCCAATCTATTGCACTCTGTGGAACATGCCACTCTTTATCAAGTGTCCATAGTGCCAGATTGGAGTGAACCACTAGTATCCTTCCTAAGGACGAAACATTCCCTCCAGACATGACCCTGGCTAGGAAAAGGAGTTTAGACCAAGAAGCCCTGGATTACTCACTCATTGGTAATAATCTATACAAACGTGGTAAAGATGGGTACCTCAGGCTATGCGCCCATGAGAGTGAATATCTCAAGATATTGGAAACTGCTCACCAAGGTGTAGCAGGAGGACACTTTGGACCAGATTGGGTGATCAAGGCAATACTATTTGTGGGCTTCTGGTGGCCAACCCTTCACATGGATGCACATACCTATGTGAAACGGTGTGATGTTTGTAAGAGAACTCAGTATCCTATACGCAAAGATGAGATGCCACTGAAACCTATGATGGGTGGACGAGCATTCTCTAAGTGGGGAAGAGACTTTGTAGGTCCTATTAATCCCTCAGCTAAGGGTTCTCATGCTGAATATATCATTGCAGCCACGGACTATCTAACAAAGTGGGTAGAGGTAAAAGCCACAATGAAGAATGATGCTCAAACAACAGCTAAGTTTTTATCTGAGAATGTATTCACTAGATACGGGCTACCTATAGAGCTAGTTAGTGATAGGGGCACTCACTTCTTGAATGAAGTGATTGAAAATCTGCTCCAAGAATTCTTGGTAGTTCATAAGAAGTCTGCCCCCTACCACCCACAAGCTAATGGGCAAGCCGAAAGCACAAAAAAGATTCTGTGCAATGTACTGACGAAATTAGTGAACAATAAACACTCTGATTGGGACAAATAGCTACACCACGCTGTTTGGGCATACCGAGTCGCCTACAAAACGGTACTCCAAGCCATCCCCTTTCAGATGGTATTTGGCCAAAATGCAGTGCTACCGTTGGACTTCTTAATATCTACATTGAAAGTAGCACAAGAGCATGAATGGACGGGTCATGAACTCTCCTCTAGACTGTTTGACCTTGAACGATTAGGAGAAACAAGACTGAGGGCGGCTGCAGGAATATATGCAGCTAAGAAACGACAGAAGGCGTCCTTTGATGCCCATGTTAAGGATAAAGGCTTGAAGGCAGAAGATTTAGTTTTATTCTACACCTTGAAGCAACATGCAAGAAAATTAGAGAAACGTGGCTACGGACCCATGATCATTAACAGAATCTCAACAAGTGGAGCAGTGCAACTAGCCACACTAGAAGGCGATATTCTCCCGAGCTACATAAGCGGATGCAGAGTCAAGTTATATCAGGAACCTCTCACAGAGGAAATGCTAAGTCGACTCAATACTGCTAAGAAACGCAAAGAAGAAGAAAAACGAATTCGCCAAGAAGCTCAAGCAGAAGCATTGGAACGCATTCGGAGAATGAAGTTGAGAAGACAGGGCAGAGAGCAACCTAGGACAGATGCATATGCAGATCAAGGATATCATGTGGCTATGTGTGAAGTTTCAGGTATTAGCTCTCATAGGATAATTGATCGACGTCCTTTTATAACCTTAGAGATAGGACAAGGAAAGGGTGCAAGGACTGTAAGATCCTTGATTGACTCAGGTGCAGCCACTAGTGTTGTTAAATTGTCCTACTGTCAAAAGTTGAAATTAACTGTCAATCCTATAGAAGCATATCTCATAGGATTGGGAGGTGTGGAAACCCCTTGCATGGGCGAGGTGGAACTTCCCCTCTATATTCAAGACGAAGCCATGACAATCAAAGTACTAGTGTGTCAAGATGAGGACCTCACTGAGCCTCTTGTCTTGGGTCAGGACTGGATCTATGATCATGCAGTCAACCTAAACCTAAGAAGCGGACTTCTTCAGGTGTGGGTAAATCATAGCCGAATTACAGTTGAATTGGAAAATGAGGCACTCAAGGAACTAGGTAAAGCACGAACTCCTGGTCCTTCCAGGGGCGCACATGAAGTTGACAATGCTATTCTTGTCCAAAACTGTATGATGCAGAAAGAGGATTGTTTCAACAACGAAGTCAAGGATAAGACGGCACTTCCTTCCGTTCCAAAGGCCAGAGGGATGCAGCAACCAAAGGCAGATCAAATACAGAAGGAGCAGAGCACTACCTATACTGGAGGCCAACAAAAGGAGCAAAACAGATTGTTTCAGCCGTTGCAACAAGTATGGATGTGGCGAACACCCTGTTGCGACCAGACCAATCCCACGGCCAAAACCTCTTATTAGTAGTCAACAACACGACACTAATAAAAAGTCCTTCATAAATTCTTCTACGAAAGTGAAGTCTATTTGGGTACCCAAGAAGTCAATGAAGGCCAGCCCACAATCACGACAAATCTGGGTGCCTAAGGCTTGCTTGCGGGCTCAAATAGCTACACCAAGGCCACACCCGGTACAACATGTTTCACTCACTCAAACATCAGTTGCCCATGCTTATACATCACGCACGGGCACACATTCTTCCATGAGCACAAGTAGAATCACTTGTAAATGGGTCCCTAAAAAGCCTCATTCTCAAGTAGATACCCCTATCAAACTCTTCAGAGTCTCCACAAAATCAAGATCAAAGCCCATCCACTGCATTTGGCAACCTAAAACTTATAATAAACCCCTGGACCCCAGTTGTAAATCCAGGTCCACCTACTAACTACGTCACTCTCACACTACATCATTCCACTTAGTTCTTAGGTCTACCCAATTCCTAACTACACACACAAGCACCGAGCACTTAATAACCCCCTAATCTCTTCCGAACCTCATGTTAATGTTGTAATGGGGAAAAAAACGGTTCTATCTTGTCCTTTACAATGTTAACACATGTTTCTATATTCTCACAGAATCAGGAGGCAAGAAGTAACATGGCAGATACGGCAGGAACTAGCTCTCAGGCAGGCACCAGCCCCCAAGTCGTGGACATTGAAAGTCTTCCCGTTGAGGAGGAATTGAAGGAACACCCAGTGGCATTGAGGGCATTACACGCCATACCGGTTTAGAATCCTCCACAGGGGCACACAATGTCGGTCAGCAAAAACTCACAATGATTCAGTGATGTGGGAGGACCCCTGGGTGAAGGCACTTACATGTGGGAGGCCGAGACAGAATTCAATGGGCGCTGGGGCAGATATCACTTTTTCACCAAGGAATTTGAGAGACTGCAGAATAATGAAGGACTGAAACCTATATGGAAGAAGGCGGGACTCTACGATTACTTCAAATTCCAATTGCCAAAGCCCGATTTTCTAAGGTGCTCTTATTTGATTAGCACCCTCACTCCGAGCAAAGACAAGAAGGGATACAGCTCCTTTGTCCTCCCATCTCTCACAAGGGGCAATGAACTGAAGCGTTTCAGGTTGACTATCAATTTGGTAAGGGAAGCTCTAGACATGAAAGGTATGCACATTCCTACAGAGAAAGAGACTATGGTCCCCGACAATATGAAGAACAGGAATTTGATGAAATTAAAGGACATGGTGGCAATGACACCTACAATTGCCATTCACTTGCAAATGGTCATGCAGCATTTTGCATTTCCCGCTCAAGAGAGGTTCACAATGCCACCTAAGAAGATATGGTTTAGTCTATACTTGGCTGATGCCTTTGATTTGACAATCAACATGCCCCACTAGATTATCGACCAAATCCACTTGGCTCATCAAAGGTGGTATAAGAAACAAAAGTCTGTACTGTATGGATGCTGTGCCCTCACCAGAATTGTGTATAGATGTCTGGCGTATGATGTGCCAGTGCAGAGGGCATTAAATTGGACCAGGGTACAAGAATTCCAACGTAGACTATCAATCGTAGGACCGCCATCTAAGAAAATGAGAGGCGCAGTTCAAATGCCCTGTGCACAACCCCGCGGTGCGACATTGACACCAGAGACAACTCCACGACTTCCAAGGCGGGTACAACCCTTCACTATCAAATTACCAAGACACAGCACTGATGGACCAAATCTAGTGTTTCCACCTGTACCAACCGACCTAGAGTTCCCTCACGGATTCACTTTAGAAGACCTAACTGATGAGGAGGTAGCCAGAATCATAGAGGCTGTTAACGCAGAAGTCGAGACAGAGCAAGCTAGTGGATAACAAACTGCTACAGACCAACCCCATCCCAGACAACCAGATGTCGTCGATGTGGAGGGTGAAGAAGAAGAAGAACAAGAGGAGGAACATGATGGACAATCCGAGGAAGAAGAGCAAGAATATGATCAGGAAGCTCTGCAGGTACTTGAAGGTGCCCCAGCTTATACGAAGGCATTGAAAAAGCCCTATGATACCATGAACAGAGTTCAAGAGCAACATAGACTGTCCCTAGCAGCAGGCAAGGCCCTCATGAATCAAATCCTTGAGGAGGAAGGCGTAGACGAGCAATACCGCGCCACTCTTGACATGATATCTGAGGCTTTAGGAGTACCTAAGACGGTGCATACCGCCCTTGCACAAGCACGAAGAACGGAGCGAAGATACGGCAGACGTCCCCCTCGATCAAGAAAGCAGATGAATGTAGTAGTATCAAAACCACAAGGCACATCCACAACCATGGGCACCGCACACACTGTCCATGATACGGAGGAAACCCATGTATCAAGTGCACCTCCGTCACCCCCTTTGCCACCCCTGCATCCAACTCCACCACATTCACCTCCCACTACTAGTGTAACCACTACTGTCACCGCCTCCGAGTCCACTACCCATACCGAAGCACAGACCATCAGTCAACCCACACACCCTATCTCCACCTCTTTTGTCTATACGGCCACTGAAACAGTAATTCTAACCGCAGCCATAGAAAATTTCATTCCCCCAATCACACTTCCGGGTAGTTCGTATTCACAATTGCACACACCACTGTACACTTTCACCACTATCACCGCACCCACAATTCCAATATTCACAATCACTCCCACTACTGCATCCACCGTTGATCTTATGGACGTATCACCCACCTCCGCACCTCTCCCTCCCCCCATACACCCACCATCTCCCATTCCCCCACCTCCCACTTCACCATTTTCCAGCACCACATCCACACTTCCATTCCCCTTCCCCTTTCCCTTCCCTTCTGCATTCAACTCCCTTCCCGCATCCACCCCTATTAATAATGTATTTAATAATATGTATTAGTGTATGTCGCAACTACAACAGCACTACCAGCATCTCGATAACCAACATACGCGACTCTTTTGAAGCCATGAAGAACTTCAGCTACGATTCATTGATCTCGAAAGGGAAAAGTGGCTACTCCAACAACAGTATGCCACTTTACAGGAACAACACGAACAGTTAGTAGCCAATCCACCCCAGTCAAATGCAGAAGAAAGGCAACATATGGATGAATTGCTACACTCCCAGATAACGTGGTATCTCAAGCTTAGACGCAACCTAGCCCTCCTACGAAAACACGTCTACAGCACTCGAAGAGAATAAACGGCTGTAGAAACAGAATGAAGAAAACTTGGAAGTAGCCATGGAGGGTTCCCTGCAGGAAATCGACCCAGAGAAATTCAAGGCCATTCCCTCAGAGAATATGCAAATTGTGTTAGAAACCCATGCAGACCTCCTGGAGGCCCATGCAGCATTAGAACGAGAAAGAGATGACCTACTTAAGCAACTGAAAACTCAGCAGGAGTCACCAAGCAAAGTCACTGCCACAGACGACACATCCGAAGAAGTCACAAAACTCAGAGCAGAACTCGAAGAATTACGCAGTAAAGTCATGCAATACGAGCGTCAACCCTCTCCCCTCGTCGAGCCCGAGCTTGAGGACTTAGTGCCAATTGAAATCAAGGAAACCTTCGAAGATCCATACGTTCCCATGCCTGCACCAGGGGGCAAGCAAACAGAAGAGGGCATGGACACCATCGAGATAGAGGCTCCTGAATGGATGCAGAGGTTAGAGAAAGTGGCCACAACCCACGATGATAGAGTGGCAGTCCAAATAGCGTCAATGTCATGATTGGAAGAGGTAGTTATAAAATCGGAGTACTTTTGAAACCTCTCCCATCATAGGTGGATCGGCACATCCGATGATTTGTATGTTCCTTTCTGTGTCCTAATGGCGGACTACAATGCCGAAATCAAGCACCACACCTCAAAAGAACCAACCTCGGCTACACAGTTTGCACCGGACGACATCCCAGCAAGTGCCAAGCAGGGCAATATACATCAACCGACGTGGAGGATTCGTCTACTGGAAACCTACCCAGAGATGGTAAGAACATGGAATAACATGCCTTTGTACATCAAATACAACCCATGCTACTGCCCTATATTTCGAAGAAGGTCATGGCCGGAATACACAAAAACTGTGCTGACAACCAAAGGATGCGAGAAATGGCTCAATTATGTCTACTTAGCACCACCTAAAGGCCAACCTACCATAGGATATATGATCTCGACGATTCGGCATTGGGGCGCAGGTTTAAAAATGTACCAGATGTCATGGCCCAAATGTGCCTTAAAATTTTTGAACTCATGTTGGTCACCTTCAGGACCTTCAAGAATGTCAAGGAACCTCATCTGTCAGCTCTTAGATTTAATGAAGGTAATCAGGACCTTGTCTACGACATGAGCGCAACACCATCTATTAATGTTGTATATGCATGGCACGCGCGTATCAAGTATCTACCAGCCTGCTTCAAATAGACGTTTGAAGAAATGTTTGTCACGGGATTCTGGGAATATCATTCAGAGATATTCATTCCCAGACCATCACATTTATTGCAGTTGTTTGCGGTGGAACAAGCTCTCCATTCAGAAAAGTTACGTATACCACATCCAGAGATTCCCGGGCCGGTAGATTGGGATGCTCTACTCACAGACTTGGCCAAGGGGTTGCAGATTGCAGAACATCACTTAGCACAAGACGTTGTTGAGTACTACATCCAACGATCCACCCAACAAGGGTCTGTCAGGAACGACAGACGCGAGAGATGGGGGGGTGTTGGAACTGAAGGACTCACAAGGCAAGGAAGCTTACGAAGGGAGTCAAAGAGAAGAGAAAGTACAAGCAGACACAGCAATCAACGACGATCTGGCAAGTAGGCCAATATTTTTTCAGGACACTAAAGCATATCGAAGAGGTGGACACACAAGGAGAAGGAGCAAGTAGGGAGCTCGAAGATATGTATGTCAAATCGTTAGAAGAAATTCCTACAACAATAGTGATTTTCATCACTAAAAACCATTGTAAATACCATTTCATATTTTTGTAGCTCCATTTTGTGCAAGCCAAGGAGTCCTTGAGCTTGAGGAGCTTTAGAAGTACCTACCTGTCAGTTTTCACATTTTTTAGACTTCGTTTGAGCCTTCAAATAGGACCCAGAACCTAATTTTTAACTAGGCCGGACACTAGGTCTGGACACGGCCAAAACCTAGTCAAAAACTATAAATAGGGCTAGAGAGCTCATTTTTGAGGTTAGCTTGTAATTGATCTAAACTTGTATGAGCTTTTTGAAAGTAATCTAAAGAACTCCATTGCTTCTCACTCTTTGTCTTGCCTTGTGTGCACGTGTGTGTGTATGTGTGTGCATGTTAGTGTGCTTCGCACTCACGCACTTGTGCCTTCACTTGCTCGAGGTCATCATACCATCCTCACGTCTTCCTGGATTGACATTAAAGGAGGTGCTACTCATCACTGAGCTACAGGACCTCTTTTACAAATGGGGCTCTTCTTTATATAGAGAAGAAGAGAGGCATATGTGAATAAAACATGTGGTCAAAAGACCACATGTGCTAAATCAAAAAGAGGATCTTCATGTGATTTTGGGAATTCAAAAAATAACCACCTAGAGAGAGAGAGCGCGTGGGGAGTTTCTATGTGGGTTTTTTGTACATGTGCCAAAAAGCTACTTTATTGATAAGGCTTCAATATCATAGACTATAGGAAATATCAAAAAGGGGTTTTAGGAGAGTGTTCATATGGACATCTCCTAATTACAAAAAAAGGGGTTTTTTATGAAGGCTAAAGGATGCCATAGCATGAGAAAAATTATGGGCAACCCTTAGAACAACACTATGTATCTCAAACACATAGATTTGGGGTTACATTCTTATACTCCAATGATTTTTGGAGACAACACTAGTTCACTTCATTTGGTTATGAATCTTATATATCATGCAAGGACTAAGCACATTGAAGTGCACTATCATTATGTAAGAGAGAAATTACTTAGCAAGGACATCCAATTGTCCTATGTATCAACTCATTTGCAATGTGTAGACATGCTCACAAAAACTTTGGATGGAACTAAGATGAATAGGTTCAAGATGATGATTGGTTTGCGGGAGATCAAGGAGGAATGAAGACCAAGCATGTTAGGCTTGAGGGGGAGCTATTTGTGCAAAAGAGTCCAAGCCTACATACTTGGATAACTAGCATGTATCTCATATAGTCACATATGATCACTCCCTTGTAAAAGTCAATTACCTTTTATCTTTGTAAAAATGCACATGACAACTGCACTAACCCCACGAGGAGTTAGGAGGAATAAAATCCGGGTTACTTGGTAGACGATTGATGAGAGAATAAATTCTATAGTTTAGGACTCACTTTATGGTGAAAATTTGAATTTGAATTCAAAGCTTGGCTCCAACTTCAACTATAAAAGAGGATAAAAAAGGTTCCCGTGATATAGCCCCGACTACGAGATCATTTGAGTGAAATACTTTGTGATTAGTGAGCTTAATCCATAGCTCCTTCACTATCCTCACATTGTGCAATTGAACATTGCCAATGTCACTATATTTCTATGTGATCTAATACATATACATTGATTAATCCTCTACTTCACTTCTCTGCAGTGATCATCTCAAAACAGCGAACTTCTCATAGCTTGTTCTTAGTGCATGATTGATCATTTGATGAGATTGAACGTAGTATAGATTCAATATATTGTCTAGTTCACAGTTACAAAGTTTCATTCTTATTGCTTATTCCAATCATGAGATATCTTCATATCTTTACTCTCTAGTCTGCAGACTGAAGCACCCCAAAGATGTCAGGCAAGTCCTCTAACTTGCTAAGCATCATTCTCAATGTATAGTCCATCTTTTTTATTGAAATAACTCATGATTGATAGCTATCTAAGTTAATTAGATACTCTCAAAAGGAATTCAGCCAATTGCTAGCAGATTGAGATCACTAGTCACTTTATTGAACATATGTAGAGACCAAAAATAGCAAGTATATGCTCTTGGTTCAACTTTCTACTTATCTGATTTGATCCATTAATTAGAAGATCATGCTCCATAGCACATATATGATTATTTGTGATCAATAGGAAGCTCAAGGGGCCTACTACACTCTCCACAACGTCTTCTTGGCTAGTGTGAAGCAGGATTTTGCAGCATCACTTCATTTCCAGAATCTATCCACCATCTCTCCAACACTATTATGAGTGTTGGAAGTGTCATCTATCTTTTTTGCATCATTCTAAAGTGATTAAATGTGATTAACCGCTTGTTTTAGATTATTAACTCTTGAAGAGAAGAAACGTTTTAGGTTTGTGAGTTATGTATAGGTCTTTAAACATCCTCATTATGTATTTTTTCCTCTTGCGAATTGCAATGCTTGTTGAGAGATTTCAAATAAGGCATACATAAAATACAAGGATTGAGTGAGATAGAAGAATTTCGATGATTCAGCCCTATTTGGAGCATCAAATAGTTTTGCAGCTTTGGAAGTACAATAGCAATGTGGCGTTGAATGCATCAGATAGCAAAGGCTTGGAAGCATCAGATATGTTTGCACTCGACTGCATCAAGCATATAGGGCCTTCAGCTTGGAAAGACCATGTTTGTTTTCAAGTGACGATCTATGTGACCATTGAAACATTTCATCCTCAAAATGGCATTGGAAGGCATATGGAAAGGATCTTTGATGGTTGCTTGCACTGGCCCACATGCACAACAAAATGTACATAGTTATCTATATGTGCTAGTTTCCCATATTCGTCCCGTTAAGAAGACTCTCGGAAAGATAAAACTAAAGTGGACAACCATCTTATAGTATTTACTATCACCCTCATATGCTCAACTTCCAAACTATCACTCCCATATAATCAACATTATACAAGTGTCCTCAATCCATAATGTGATGTATGCTTGGTAGAATAATAATGTAAAAGAAAAGTGTCAAAACTTTATGGAGATAACAAGCCATATGAAGTAGAAAAAATTCTCAGAATAAAAGTGATTTCAAACCGTTACAAAACCAATATGATAGATTTTCTCATCTTACTCTAGATATTCTTTACCTTGAGTATTAACACAAGAAATAGTTTTGTTCTAAAGTATTCTCTTTTCTATGCAAATCCATCATCTTAATTCACATATCCTTGGTTTTTCAACCATATAATTGGTACTAAATTCTATCAAAAGAGTCTTAAAATTTGATTGCAAGAGTATTTATTAGCACTAATATAAATGCTTGTCTTTCTCTTCCTAATTTTCCATATGAATGAAAAAACGTTCCTTGCATTAGATCCAAAAAATCCATAAATATCAATCTTTCATCATCCTCAAAATCTAATACCAAATTAGAGATTGATTTTTCTATGGGTTAGATTTATCCACATCTCGTCCAACTCTAGGATGGAAAGTCATCACTCAACTCTAGTCTCTCTAATGCCATCAACTAGATCTTCCCTCACCTAGTCAAATACCATCACTAAAAAATAGACATAACAACTTATCATCTTAGAGATTTAAGGTGAGACTCAATCTAACAGGTATGGTTAAATGATCTTATTGCCTTTAATACGATAGTACCACTCCTATAAAGTTGATCTAGGCTATTTATTTATGCATAGGAGAAGAGTTCTCAAAGGTAACTCATATCCATCATCCCGTATCAGTGTATCCTTATTCCAATTCATGTATCGCATCCTCACTAAACCGAAGATGAATTCCTCATCTATATTGGAACTCTAATTTATCTTCCTTGGCTTCTTTTTCTTATGCCATAGAACTAGTGCCTATGCCTAGATGACCATTTGAAATTTATAAGCACATGTCGATGCTATCTCATGAAACCCATCATATGGATCCCTTTCCAAATGATTAATCAATGTATGCTTCACCATTTTTGTCTAGTGATCATTTTGAACTAATTGCAATATCATGTACTGTCTTAGATACCTCTATTTGACTTTGTTGAAGGAAATGATCATTCACTAACATTTTTCCTTTACACCAAAGTTGCAACTTTCTTATGCATAATGTTCTTATCATAAATCTCTTTATCCTTACTTTGTGATCTTTAAAATAATAATATTTAAGTTCTATTGGGGTTATGCTAGTACATGTATCTAGCTCTTATCTTCCTTCATTTCACTTAGAATCTTTGCAAATCTTCAACTTTCATGAAAATTTAAAGTTTTATACATGAGTCCATTCCTTATCGTTATATATCTTGTCCTTCTTAACTAGCTTATGACATGCCAATATGTTGAGATTATTCTCAATCCATATACCTAATCAATCAACTAGAACAATGTATTTTTCCATTCCTATGTCCATATGCATAGCATGTTTCTTGATTTTAATGATACACAAGTGTCTCTATGCCATCATGGTGCATCTATGCGAATGGAGTAAAAAAAAACAACAATGAAAGTGACGCATGTGCTTGTGCATCCACCCATGTCCATCCCCCCTGACACACTCATACCGTTGCCCAAATAAATACATCCAATCAAAGTTCAAGGTAGGCATCATTTTTCCTCCTTGTAAAAAAACACAAGAAATACATGTGGTTTCTCTATGAGAAAACCCCTATACAAAAGTATATTGCTTATGAATTGAATAACCACAACAATTTTGAGAAATGGAACTAAGCCTAAACTACAAGTAGACGCTTTCCTAATCCTTGCAAGTAAATTGTAGAGGACAATGGAAGCTATTAAGTGGAAATACACTTCTTGTTGCAAGTATATTTTTTGCCAAATGATTGTTGACAAAGTCACCAATAAGACACCAAGTACCACAGAAAAGAGACTACTAAGAATTATTTCTTGATGCACAATAGTAACCTCACTGTGGGGGGAGGAGAGAGAAGCCTATCTCTGACTTGTCTTTCGACTATCATGTGCCATGTCCAACTTACATGCAAGGAAACATGAAGCATCTCCTCTAGCTCGAACCGTACCTATGATGTGATAGCAACTTTTACAACTTGAGATCTCTGTCAACACCCATAAGAGATACTCAAGAGAAAATAATATATGCACACAAGCAGATGCATCTAGGGCTGCTTCCCCAACATAGAAACCTTCATATATATATATATATATATATATATATATATATATATATATATATATATATATATATATATATATATATATATATATATATATATATATATATATATATATATATATATATATATATATATATATATATATGTATATATATATATATATATATATATATATATATATATATATATATATATATATATATATGTGTGTGTGTGTGTGTGTGTGTGTGTGTGTGTGTGTGTATGTATGTATGTATGTGTGTGTGTGTATGCAAAGAGAATTCTCTCCACCACCCTTTCCATTTCTACTTTACCTACTAAATATATGGCCTAAAGAGGCTTCCTAGCCTCTCCTTTTTCCCTTGGGGTACACAACCTTAATTTTTAGCACACATGCTTGTTATTGAAGATTAGTTGTATGGACGCAACTACCCATTGTGGGCATACATGATGTACCATGTATTGGTTGCAAAGAGATTGTGAAATATTGTGCAAGATGTTGAAACATGTTCTATGATAACTACATATTCTCAAAATGGAGCTAATGTAGGTTTTTTTGAGAATATTATAGGCTCTATTTCTAGTGTACTTCTTATTTCAATCCTCTCATAACTCCTATTTTGATTATGTCAGGTGCACCACCAAGACCCCCAACTACTACAAGTAAACTTTTATGGGAGGGTAGAGATTCACAATTACATGCCTTGATTGATTTCTCTATCATTATCCATCATATTTTCTTGTACAAAATAGCTAAGCATGCTTATGATACTCTTACCATGGCAAAAAATGAGTCTTGTGTTGCTTAGCTTCAAAAATATTTGGAAATTGAACACATGAATAATTCTTTGGATAGTTTTCTTACAAAGATCAAAGGTTTAAGGGATCAATTAGTTGCTATAGATGTAATTTTGCAACACGGTTCAATTTAGTAGTGTTCTGAATGGGATGCTTGATTCCTATCAGAGTTTTGATTCTACCCTTTGATTAATGATTAATGGAAATTCAATTTCCTTAAAATCCAAAGAGTTCTTTTTTTTCTACAAGAGTATCAATCTAAGCATAGTAGGCCCATTTTGCATGTTGCACATCAAGATTTTCTTTCTCGTTAGAAAGGCAAGGGTAAAGTTGTCTCTTCTTCTGGTAAGCAAAAACTTGTAAATGCAACACAATTAAAGAAGGAAGAAAAATATGAAAAGAACTCTAGTAAGGAAAGAAAAAATGCAAGTAATATAAGGCTAATGGTTGTGTTATAAAGAAGCTTCCCAAACTTGTTGCTAAGGAGGAAAGAATGGCTATTCTAGACACTTATGCCTTTCAAATTGAGCCTAACAAATTGAGCCTAATACCCTTGTTTAGAATGAAGAATGGGCATATCCAAAAAATATAGTTATGATCCATCACCTCATGATCATTGTCTTATTTGGACAGAAATGTTTGATACTTTGGCATTGGTGCAACAAACATATTACCTCTCAAATTATTTTCTTCATCTTAGTTGAGCTTGCCCCTAATGTGAATATTTTTAGATGTTCCAACAACTCTTTTTACCTTATCATGAGAGTTGGAAAAAGATCCTTATTGTTGTAGTTTCATTACATTCACGTTATCATATAATTTATATGTTTCAAAGATCAAGAATAATCTATTACCAATATCAACAATAGCTAAGAATGGCTTGAGAGCCAACTTTTTTATGACAAATGTACACTTGACGATCTCCATTATGGTGATAAAATTGCATCTCAGATTTCTAGATCATCTCACATGCAAAACATTGGCATGCATATTTTGGCCAGTTGGCTAGTTTCTACATCTACAAAAATCGTATATGGTGTCCTCTTTGACTAAATTTGAGGCACCTTTTGAACTTTTTTGTAAGGGCTACATTATGGCCAAGCTGGAATGTTCTTCCTTTCCTAAATCATGGTACAACAAGAGTTGAGGTTAAATTGTAGCTCATTCATAGTTAAGATTATGGTCATATGTAGACACCTTTTGGTAATTACCCATAATGTACGACTTGCATAGAGGCACTTTCTGACATGCATGGAATTGATCCCAAAGTTTGAATTCTTTATCTTCTATTTAAGAGAGAATTTAAACATATTCTTCTTCCCTAAGATACAATTTCAAACTTTTGAGCCATTGATTAGTAAGAGATTCTACAACAATATTCAAATAGTGCATAGATATTTTCCTTACTCAAGTGACATCATATCAACCAAAACTAATCTCATTATTTCTGGATTTCATAAAAAATAGGAAATTAAGATATCTTCTATATATTCAAATGTTGGAAATCCTATGTCATTATGTTTACGAGTGTGTGGATCTAGAAGAACCTTTAGCTACAAACTTGATACTATTAAATCGAGTGCAAAAAGAGTCTTCAAGTTTGGACATGATTAACAAATGTTGAGCTGATGAGATAATTGATTAAGTTGCTAAGAAGCTGATCTTAGCATAAGATTTAAAACAAAAAGAACATGCACATTCAACCTGTTAGACAATTCATGAACTATAAAATGATGATCAAGTAAAGTTGTGTAAAAGATGGCCAACATTAATTACTTCTACAGAGAGATATCTAATGAAATTTTGTTCTAAAAAGTAAAAATGGATTACTCATTCCATAGTATAGTGATTCTATGATATAGCAGTTAGAGTCTAGAATATTCCCCATTGTTAATGTACCTCCAAAGAGAGAAATATAGGGAACAACAAAGAGAACCTGATAGAGAATCCTAGCATGCAAAACCTAGACCAATATATGACTGGTAAAGGGTAGAATAAATAAAATTATTTTTTGAATAACAACCTCCATCCCCACCTAGTATAGTGGCTTTGAAATATGTAGAGGAAAATATTGAAATATCCATAGTGTATATCAACCTGGCTATTTAAATTGAACACTTAAAAGAGAGTTCATATGTGGAAGAATACCAAAAAGTACTTTTTAGTATAGATGGTACACAAAAATCACGTGAATAACTTTGAATATCAACAGTAGCATGATCCAAAAACTATAAATATGATGTATATGGAAAAGTGCTTCAATACCCAAAAAGTATTTTTGAGTATTAGATGGTACCCAAAAACCACTAGACCAAGCTTCAATATCAAGACTAGTATGATCCAAAAAAGTATGAATATGATGTATATGGAAAAAGGCTTGATATCACAAAGAAGGATGCTAAAAACTACACAATCAAGGACCCCTTGTTATATTTTTGGTGATTATCACTTTATCTATGATATTTTTCAATGGTCTATACCATATTAGCAAAGAAGAGGAAAAGACGTGCATACAGAATATGGTCCACATGAAGAAACAAATAAACCATTGAATTAATGTATCTTCAATCAGACCTACAAATTTATGAACATATTAAGAAGTAAACCATTGAATTTATGAACAAATAAACCATTGAATTTATGTATCTTCAATGATATCCTTTACCATAGGAAGAAGTAAATGTGACACGAGGGTTGCTGTGAAGAGATGGATAGGTATGTGCTTGAAGATGAAGAGGTGTTGCAAAATCCTTGATCTACACCAGCCAAATGAACTCCAGGAGTATATGGTGGGCCCTTTTAGCTTGCCAATGGATGTATTAGACACCCTATGTACCTTGGAAGATCACTCTCAAAAAGATAGATCAAAACAGTAAGTTGGAGTTAGCTCAGAGGTGAAAACTTGCTATTCTTGGTTCATACACCTGTCCAGTGTTTTACATAATTCTCTGATCACAGCAGCAATTAGCTCAATTCCTCTTTGGGAAGTCTAGGCAACGTAAAGAGCTAACTTTCAAGAGTAATCTCATCAAAAATAATGAACCACACACTGAGAATGAGTTTTAACAAGTGATGACATCATCCCGATTTTCACGGGCTGCTACAGAAATAGACCAGTGAGCAGAAAAATCAACATAACTCAAAATGTAGGAATGCAATGATTATGAAAATTTGTATGGTTATACTAGGCAGTAAGCGGAATCCTACAAGCTTTAGTTCACTGAATTTGGATAAGTAACCACTGAGCAATGGCTCTGACAAGATGAGTGAAAAAAGTCGGGTACCTGACAGAGAGGTGAAGATGAACAGACCCTGTTGACTTCAAATGAACATAACTGAAGATTGCAACATCCAAATGACATGAAAATTTATGAGCATATAGTAGACTTATAGAGCTAACTTTAACAAGTTAAATCACTGAAAATGATGCACCAAGCTCAGAGAAAACATCTCTGCAAGCTGACTGAGAAAAACTGAGAGTAATGGCAGTGAGTAGTACACTTCACAAGAACATGGAAAGATGAACTCAAATAATCATGAAAGTGAAAGTATATTGCTTGTACAATACAATGACTTACTGATACATATGTGTGCCTTGTAATCACACCTTGATATGGCATAAAGCTCAGCTCTTGGAGGTCTTCACATAGGTCTCTCTAACCACGACTAAAACTGCCATCTATTTATAGTTGAGTTTGGGAGGCTAACTTCCCTCAATCACTCTCCAATCAATCAATGATTGATTTGATTCTCTACCTACCACAAATCACGAATTCGTGGCTCCTCTTTCCATTCTTGATCATGTGGACTCAACCACTTAAGATTCTCTTACTTTTACATTAAGTAAACTCTTCAAAAGTTACAAGAGGTAGTTCACAAGTGAACTTTACATAGTCTTCATTTTAAGGCTTTTTCTATGACTTTGTGGGACTCAAGCCAATACTTAGGCTTGTCATAGACTTGCTCCAACAGCTCCCCCTCAAGCCAAGTATGCTTGAGGTCTTCAATCTTCCAAGATTACCTGCAAACCAATCATAGCCTTGAATTTGCAAAGCTTTGTACCATCCAATGCTTTGGTTAGAATATCTGCACATTGTTGATGAGTGGACACATATGATATTTGAATCTCTTTGCTTAGAACCTTCTCTCGTACATAGTGATAATGAACTTCAATATGTTTAGTCCTTGCATGAAAAATAGGATTAGCAGCCAAGTGAATAGAACTCATATTGTCACCAAAAATAGTTGGAGTTCCAAACTCCAATCCAAGATCTTTGAATAATGTCTTCATCCACATAGCTTCTTGTGTAGCTATAGCAAGACCTCTATATTCAGCTTCAGTAGAAGAGAGAGCAACTGTGGGTTGCTTCTTGGATGACCATGAAATAAGCTTTGAACCTGCAAAGGTAAGATAACCTGAAGTGCTCCTTCTATCTTCCTTGGAGCCAGCCCAATCTGCATCAGAAAATAGCTTCAAACCTAAATCAGATACATAAGGATAATAAAGTCCTTCATTTATGGTTCCTTTGAGATACTTGAGAATCCTTTTGGCAGCATCCATATGTGGTTTCCTTGGTGTGTGCGTAAATTGGCTTAGCACACTCACACTATAACATATATCTACTCTTGTCAATGTGGCATAGTTGAGACTACCCACTAGACTTTGATATGATGTGATGTCCTCTATGAGTTCACCTTCATGTGAGATCAATTTGTGATTGACCTCCATTGGAGTACCTGCAATCTTACAATCTTGCATCTTGAATTTTGCCAACATGTCCTTAATGTACTTTCTTTGAGTGAGAAACAAACCATGATCTTTGTAGACAACTTCCAAACCTAGGAAGTAGGTAAGTGAACCCAAATCACTTATCTTGAACTCTTCTCTCATCTGATCTTTGATCTTCTTCATACCATCTGCATCATTTCCTGTCAATATAATATCATCTACATATACACATAGGTAGATGACCTCGGAATTACTCTTTTTAATAAAGAGTGAAGGATCTGCCTTGCTTGGTTGAAAGCCTTTGTCCTGCAAGAATGAAACAAGCCTGAAATTCCAAGCTCTTGGAGCTTGCTTGAGACCATACAATGCTTTGTTAAGTTTACACACATAATCAGGATAAACTTGATTCTCAAAACCAGGTGGTTGTGCCATATATACCTCTTCTGTTATCCAACCATTCAAGAATGCATTCTTTACATCTAGTTGAAGTATCTTCCAATTCTTGGAAGAGGCAATACTAAGCAAAACCCTAATAGTAGGCATCTTTGCCACATTAGGGTGAAAAACGGCCGAAAAGGGGCTGTTTGCTAATGAGAGATTAAGGAAATTGACAAATAGCGTCTTTCCACGTGTACAAGAATATAACATTGCTGTCTCTTTTAACCGTATGGAGAATTTCTTTTTTTAATACAATTTTCTTTCAAAGCGCCGCTAAAGTGATGAAGAGTCTCGTATTCAATGTACAATTTTTTGGTTTGATGCAAAAAAAGATACTTTTGCACACTACACAAAGCATATTCTCGAATTTCCAAGAAGGAATTGATTTTTGAAGATACGAAATATTTTTGGGTTCACAAAATGTCATGATCATTCAACAACAGGGTTAACATCAAATCAAAAGTTTCCACGTGTACAAAGCCTTTTTTTCTATAAATACTGCCAAAATTTGTGAACGTCGGTTTCTCGCTTTGAACATTCTTCTTCTCCTAAGTTCAAATGGCTTCTTCTTCTCGTCGTCCTTCCAATCGCGTAACTTCATGTGAGGTTTACAACAGAAGAGAGGATTCTTTGTGGAAACCTCTTTCCGTGAAAGTAAATGACTAGGTTACTATGCTTCCTAGCTGTAGAGGTGCCCATAAAGTCAAGCATGCCAAAAGAGACAACACAAGAAACCATTGGAAGGGACGTATTCTCAGTTTCAAATTGAAGAGATGCGGTTGGTTTGCACGAGTACAGCATGTGTACACCGCTAAGGATCTTGTTCTAGAAAATCATCTACAATTCCCTTCGTACTGTAAGTGAAGTTTGACAATGCTCTTCTATCATTCCAGTTGATTTTGTATAATGAAACATATGTTTTTGTACTGCAGATATCTTTCCTTCCAATATTGTGGAATGGCAACCTGTTGAATGTTTAACAGGAACATTCAGAGTTCTTCATAAGGAATATGCAGAACTCATGTATGCAGAGAAATCTGTTCAATTCTTCAATAGCATAGAGTTATTTGTCCATTATGCAGATTATCAAGTGCCGTCAGGGAGGAGTTCTTATGGAATTCTTGTACACGTACCTAGTCCTTGCATCTCTTCATTAGATTGGGATGCTCCTGATCATTCAACAGTTTCAAGTTTTCTCTGCAAAATTAAATTTGACATCCAGAAGGCAATGTCAGCAGGTCGAATTTCGAGAAGGATAAAGATTCAATGGTTTTTGCCTATTCATGTCTTTGTAGCATGCTTTAAAAACATGTTATTACAGAAATCAAAAACAATGTGGTTGAATAGGAGAGTCCCTATTTCAGAGATTGATGATGTTTTAGGTAGGGAATGGGATAGCAAAGAAGTTCAAAAGCTAGGTGACATTATTTTATGTAAAGTTAGTCCCAATTCTCTTTCAATCTCATATCAGATATGTCGACAATCTCTGGTTCTAGGATATGACTATAGAAGGTGGAAAAAAAAGCTTGGACTTTGGATAGCCTTGGACTCAGAGGAGAGCTGTCCAGAATTTGAGTTAGAAGTATTGATTCATCCAGATTTCAATCAAGGAAAATAATTGTCACTACAAATTGGAATCTCAGAAATGTAAGGGAGCTTCTAGAATACCTTGATGAGGTATCATCTCAGTGTAGATTCTCAATTGATGATGCAATAGTTAACATTAGATCAGAGAAATCATTATCTTGCATAAGCTGCCTGCCACCAAGGGTGATTAAGTTCCAACCTTTAAGATTGTAACAAGTTAAACCTGACATTCTTACATAATGTATCTTCATCTAATAGAAGCTTCTATTGATACTTCCATTGAATTTTCTTGGCAGGATGGTTACAAACAATGTGTGTTAAATTATTAATTTTAAATGTCTTAGATATTTTTTAGGTCCTTAATTTCATATTTCCATTGATTTTTTTTTGCAGGAGTGAATTGATGACTAAGAAATAATTATACAGGAACTTGCATAAGTTAATTCTAGATGAAGAAGAGATCTAGAATTGAATATCTAATTTCAATTTAATAATTATAGTCTATCAAAGGTGCACACTAGTCTCAGTTAAATAATTTGATTCTATCCAACTTTTCTGTCCTCAAGTAATGCAAGAGAAATTATCATGGTACACATAACAAGTAATATAAGAGAGTGTGGAGAACTTGGTGCAAATTCCAATCCAAGGTTTGGTGTTTCAATATTAGAAGAGCATGTCTTAAGGCATAAAGCAGAGGAGATGAGATAAGTGAAGACGACCGATGCAAGCGACTAGTGCAATCTGAAATTGTCGGATGGCCCTTATCGCTTACATCGGTCGTGTTAGCAAACTACCGCGAGAGAAATTATCATGGTACAAACGCAAACTACCAAGTAATATAAGAGAGTGTGGAGAACTTGGTGCAAATTCCAATCCAAGGTTTGGTATTTCAATATTAGAAGAGCATGTCTTAAGGCATAAAGCAGAGGAGACGAGATAAGTGAAGACGACCGATGCAAGCGACTAGTGCAATCTGAAATTGTCGGATGGCCCTTATCGCTTACATCGGTCGTGTTAGCAAACTACCGTGAGAGAAATTATCATGGTACAAACGCAAACTACCAAGTAATATAAGAGAGAGTGGAGAACTTGGTGCAAATTCCAATCCAAGGTTTGGTATTTCAATATTAGAAGAGCATGTCTTAAGGCATAAAGCAGAGGAGATGAGATAAGTGAAGACGACCGATGCAAGCGACTAGTGCAATCTGAAATTGTCGGATGGCCCTTTTCGCTTACATCGGTCGTGTTAGCAAACTACCGCGAGAGACTTCAAGAAGTGACCTTGCGTAAAGATTTGACTCACGAGTATAAAAACTAGCAACAGCGATGAAATGGATAATACGACCGATGCAAGCGATAGGGGCAATCCAAGATTCTCCGATTCCCCGTATCGCTTGTATCGGTCGTGTCCTCTTAATTCTTTATGTCCTTCTGTAACTTCTCGAATTTAAACACTTTCCAACAAGAATGAAGTAAAAAACCCACAATGCATTCA
The DNA here is from genome assembly GCA_020310875.1 of Ceratopteris richardii. Lineage (NCBI taxonomy): Eukaryota > Viridiplantae > Streptophyta > Polypodiopsida > Polypodiales > Pteridaceae > Ceratopteris > Ceratopteris richardii. The sequence continues at coordinate 71,521,364 of CM035432.1, read as the reverse complement.
TAATTGTGACATTAATAAACTTAATTGGACCATCCAATGAACTTTTGTCAAACTCTCAAGAGGTTCAATACAACTGTGACCATCTTCCAGATGAAGATTGGCATAACTACATACAATTTGTTAAAAAATAAATCTTCCAACCTTGGTTGGCTTTACAATTGATTTCAATCTAAGACTCAAAAATTGATTTAACCCTTTCTATCCTTTTTAGAGCCTTGCTTTCTCTGTTGCTTCTGTCCCTTTTTGGAGCTTTCAGATTGACTCTTTATGTTGTTCCCATGCTTTAGTGGTGAGTGAAGAGGAAGCCCTTTCTTTTTATCTTCAGACTGTTTTTTATCAGGTGGAGGGGGTGGAGGTGAGTCTAGATCATATGGGCAGATTGCATGTTTCATGATACTATTTATTGCTCTCTCTCTGATCAAGATGATCCATGCATCCGGGTAGTCTGATAAATTCAATTCAGGACTGTGGAACCTTCTTTCCAAGAATCTTACAGCATTTGCAATCACTCTCCAGCCACATGATGTTGAGTCTCTCTGCAATGGCACATGAATTTGGTTGTATCCAAATTGCTTTTGTTCATTCATTTTAGCTATTCCTGGAAAATTTTGATCAATATGCATCTTGAGAAGCTTTGTAGCACTGCATCGTAAAGTGAAAATCAAAACGGGGCATGGCTTTAAAATAGAGAACAACAAAATGTATAGTAACTTACACTTTGCAATTCCCATGCTGTGATGGAAGAGAATTGAGGAAAAGAGCTTGATATGCATTGAAGTCCACAATAATCAAACTCCAATGGCCCCTGTCAATGAGTTGCATGTAAATATACTTTCTTAAATGAAACAAATATGTTTCCAAAATGAAGATGAATACTTACTTTTCAATATATGGGTAAATAACACATTCTACTTCTTCTGTAAAATCCTGTAGAAAGGACTTGGCATCTCCATGTTTATGCAAAAAACACTGTGTCACCAGAGGATCTAAAATAAATACTTTTCTTTGAACCGCTTCCTCACATTGTTGAAGAAGAACCCTACAAATCAAGAAATAAAAATGCAGTTAAGGAACTAGGAAATTATGCAAAACAAAAGCATTTTAAGGCCTCTAGATATACCTGAGTGAAATGTTGACCACACTATCTGATATTTCAACATGAAGCTCCCTCAACATTTTGTTATCTTCAGGTCTAATGTCAAGAAACAATTCACTTTGCCATGGCATTGCAACATTAACTATTACCTGCCCATCTCCTTTCTTGAGGAGCTCTTTATTTGCTTTCTGTAACTTTTGAATCTGGGTTAAGATGGCACTTTCCTCTGTAAATAATCCCTGCTTTTTCCTCTCCTCCTCACTATTTGCTGCAGTTCTAGTCTCATGATCATGAGTGACTTGAGCGTTGATCTCTTCGATGACAACTGTTGTTTTAGGTGCTCGAGCTGGAGGTATATTTAAAATATCGAAGAATTTTTTATCGTGGTGATCAATAGGAACCAGAGATTTATCAAACTTATATCTTATTCTTGAAACAATAACATAATCCTTCGCCATTAGTGTTACCCTATGAGAATGAGCAGCACATAAGTAGGCATCATTCATGAAATCAATAGCAAAGTCCTCTGCAGCTTCTTGCAGGCATAGCAGTGCTTGAGTTTGCCACCTCACATTGACAAAGGATGAGGTCTTCATCAAAGAACAGACGTTGGCTGAGATCTGCTTGACAACTCTCATAAATGGAAGTCTTGGGATCAACAATCCCACAGACTTTTGAGCTCTTCTAATTTCCCTCAAGGACTTTACATGGTAGTTGACCCTTTTTTTTGAAGGCTTGTCTGGCACATTGGCTTGAACCTTCTGGGAATTTTGCTCCTGGACATTTTCCCCTTGGGCATTTTTGTCCTGACCCTCAGGGTACAACTTCCTTGCTGTCTTTTTGGTTCTAGCCATACTCTGCAAAAAATCAGTCTTTAGGCAAGGAATTAGGAAAAGTGGAATATTCCACTGTCAAAACTTACTCTCAAAAAGCTATGATCAATGACTCTTTCCACTATCAGAGGCACGACCGATGCAAGCGATAACAGTCATCCGGAAATGCCCGGATGTCCCTGATCGCTTGCATCGGTCGTCTTTAAATTAATCATCAAATATCAATAAATAATATCTTACAATGCAAAATACTCAATTATCACTAAGATAAAGATAATTGGAAAACTATAATCAATGACTCTTTCCACTATCAGAGGCACGACCGATGCAAGCGATAGCAGTCATCCGGAAATGCCCGGATGTCCTTGATCGCTTGCATCGGTCGTCTTCAAATTTATCATCAAATATCAATGAAATATATCTTACAATTCAAAATACTCAATTATCACTAAGAAAACGATAATTGGAAAACTATAATGAATAACTCTTTCCACTATCAGAGGCACGACCGATGCAAGCGATAGCAGTCATCCGGAAATGCTCGTATGTCCCTGATCGCTTGCATCGGTCGTCTTTAAATTTATCATGAAATATCAATAAAATATATCTTACAATGCAAAATACTCAATTACCACTAAGAAAAAGATAATTGGAAAACTATAATCAATGACTCGTTCCACTGTAAGAGACACGACCGATCCAAGCGATAAGAGTTATCCGTAAATGCCCGGACGTCCCTCATCGCTTGCATCGGTCGTCCCTGAATTCATCATCATATTTCAATAAATAGTAGTTAGAATAAAGGTAACAATGCGTTATACTCAAGCATAGCAAAGGAAACCAAAATTTGCAAGCTATGATCAAGGACTCGATGATATTAAAAAACATGACAGATCCAAGCGATTAGGGTTATCCAAAAATCTCGGATGTCCCTAATCGCTTGCATCGGCCGTGTCCACATTACCTTACGTAGAGAGCGCTCTCTATAGAAATTGTGAAGTAGCCTAAAAACGTGGTGGCAATGGAACCTCGACGCTTGGCAAGTGTTGACAGAAAAAAATGAAGGAAATGAATAGGGAAGCTTAAATAGGTCCCAAAACTGAGTTGATCATTGTGCCATGTGGCATGCCCCGATTGGTCCACGTCAGATACCCGTTACGAATTCCAACGTCTTTTGCCACGTGGCATGATTTGATTGATCCACATCATCTATCCGTTGCATCGGGGAACGTACACTTTACCACGTGGCACTCTATGATTGGTCCACCTCATTCGACCGTTTCTTCCCTCCTCGCCTATAGAAAGCTACTTCCTTCACAAACTCAAACTTTCAACCTTCAGAGAACTTGTCTCACTAGAGACACGACCGATCCAAGCGATAAGAGTCATCCGTAAATGCCCGGATGTCACTCATCGCTTGCATCGGTCGTCCCTGAATTCATCATCATATTTCAATAAATAGAAGTTAAAATAAAGGTAACAATGCGTTATACTCAAGCAACACAAAAGAAACCAAAATTTGCAAGCTATGATCAAGGACTCGATGCTATTTAAAAAACATGACCGATCCAAGCGATTAGGGTTATCCAAAAATCTCGGATGTCCCTAATCGCTTGCATCGGTCGTGTCCACATTACCTTACGGAGAGAGCGCTCTCTATAGAAATTGTGAAGTAGCCAAAAAACTTGGTGGCAATGGAACCTCCACGCTTGGCAAGTGTTGACAAAAAAAAAAGAAGCAAATGAATAGGGAAGCTTAAATAGGTCCCAAAACTGAGTTGACCGTTGTGCCACGTGGCATGCCCCGATTGGTCCATGTCAGATACCCGTTGCGAATTCCAATGTATTTTGCCACATGGCATGATTTGATTGATCCACATCATCTATCTGTTGCATCGGGCAACGTACACTTTGCCATGTGGCACTCTGTGATTGGTCCACCTCATTCGACCGTTTCTTCCCTCCTCACCTATAAATACCTATTTCTTCACAAACTCAAACTTTCAACCTTCAGAGAATTTCTCACCTACATGTGTATTTTTCTTTCATCGCCGACACAACCGATATAAGCGATTTTCGCTGTTTGACCTACGTTGACTCGCTCTAGTCGCTTGCATCGGTTGTGTTCTCCTAATAGACATACAAGAGAAGCTGCAGCTTAGATGGAGGTAATGAATGAGATCCTTAGTGTCTCTCCATCAGAGAAACTTCTTGATTTCATGGTTCAAGAGGGTTTAAGTGTAGATTATTTTCCTGATGCAATGACCATATTCAACCCCGAAATTGATTTTGAAAAACTCTTAGAGAACTCGAAAAGTTTTCTTAAGGATGAGTGGGAGATTTTCTTGGGGTTGGTCAATGGGAGGATCCTTTCTATTTCTCAGAAAACCTATGTCCATCCTCACATCTTTGGGAAGGATCCAATAGATAGGGCTAAAATCACAAGAAAATGCAGAAGGATATCCCCTTTGCCAGGGAAGCTTGATTTATGCCCAGAGCATGAAAAGGACTGCTGCTTGCTCCCTTTAAACATTGCTTTCTTGATATGGCTTGATCATATCTCAGTTGAAAGGGAGGAAAATGTTCATGATGAAGACGAGCCTTGCTTAGAGCTGGCACTTGAGGCTAGCTCAAAAACTATGAAAGGTGTCATGGAGATTGTTGAGGAGATCAATCTCCAAGCAGAAGAAGAGCAGGTCAAAGATTTTGATGTGGCCACTTTTAAAGCAGAGACTGCAATAAGGGAGCCAACTGAAGAAGTTCAAGTGTCTGAGAAGTCCCTACTTCTCCCAAATCTACCTTTTTACTTTATCTCTGGGAAAGAGTTCATACCTCTATTTTACATTCAGGAACTTTTCAATCTAAGGGAGGACTACTGTCTTGCAGCTATAGCTGAGGCAGAAGAAGTTGCAAGGAGATTCATCAATAAGAAAGGAGAAATAAGAGAGGAATTTTTGCGTCTTGATTTGGATTTGTCTAATGAAGAATTCAAAGATTCATCACAAGCTCTTTCAAAATGCTTTGAGAAAGTTATCTCAGAGAAGCCAAAACTTGCTGATGAAGAGTTTGATGAGCATCAGAAGCAACTTGGAATATACTCGTTTGGACGTGGCTATTCATTCTTGGATGTCGCTGAGGACAAAGGAACAATTTGTATTGACTCAAAAGAGCTCATTGAGGAGGAAGATGAGGTCAAGGTATGTTGTTTGATATATTCTATCAATTAAAGTTTTTGTCCGAGATCTCTATTTTTAAGTGAGAAAATGACCACGACCGATGCAAGCGATACAACCTAACGGATAATCTCCGTTGGGCCTTATTGCTTGTATCGGTCGTGTTCGGACTTGAAGAGGAAGATGAGGTCAAGTATGTAGTAAAATATATTCTCATGGTTTAAAGGCAAAGGAGATGAGATGGGCTTGATGCAAAATCTCTATCTTGTGTCAGTTTGTCCAAGTTCTCCATTAGAAGTGTCAGAAGTCGATCACGACCGATGCAAGCGACAAGGCCCATCAGATATTTTCCGTCGGGCCTCATCGCTTGCATCGGTCGTGTTTGGACTTTAGAAAGATGACGTCAAGGTATGCAGTTAACTATATTCTCAAGAACTTTAGGTTAAGGATATGAGATGGGACCAATGCAAAATCTCTTTCTTGTATCAGATTTGTCCAAGTTCTCCATTCGAAGTGTCAGAAATGGATCACGACCGATGCAAGCGATTAGGCCCATCGGATATTTTCCGCTGGGCCTCATCGCTTGCATCGGTCGTGTTTGGACTTGAGGAAGATGACGTCAAGGTATACAGTTAACTATGTTCTCAAGAACTTTAGGTTAAGGATATGAGATGGGACCAATGCAAAATCTCTTTCTTGTATCAGATTTGTCCAAGTTCTCCATTCGAAGTGTCAGAAATGGATCACGACCGATGCAAGCGATTAGGCCCATTGGATATTTTCCGTTGGGCCTCATCGCTTGCATCGGTCGTGTTTGGACTTGAGGAAGATGACGTCAAGGTATACAGTTAACTATGTTCTCAAGATCTTTAGGTTAAGGATATGAGATGGGACCAATGCAAAATCTCTTTCTTGTATCAGATTTGTCCAAGTTCTCCATTCAAAGTGTCAGAAATGGATCACGACTGATGCAAGCGATTAGGCCCATCGGATATTTTCCGCTGGGCCTTATCGCTTGTATCGGTCGTGTCTAGGAGTTGCATGCAGCAATGATAATACATGTCTTGCTTGTGGGAATTCCCCTCATTTATCAAACATTAGATGTTTCTAGGCAGTTTGCAAATAGATATTGATGACGATCGATGCAAGCGATAACGACAATCTAAATTTCTCTGAAGACCCTTATCGCTTGCATCAGTCGTGTCTCTTGCTTTTCTTTCTAATAGTTTCAAGTTACTTCACATGTTTCCTTAAGTGTGCTTGCACTTCATCTAACCATGTTTTTCATTTTTATCACAGTTAACTTTATTGGATGAAGACAATTACCTTGGCAGGGGCAAGGGAACAAGAAAAGCCTTAGAAGAGAAAGGAAAAGCAAAGGTGGATATTCATTCTATTATCCACTATCTTCCAAAGTTGAACCCAGACACTTTTTGTGTTATTCACAAGCACTATAGTGAGGAGCCAGACTTTGCATTGTTCTGCTTGAGGACTCTATCAAAATACATGGGTTTTACTCCAATACCCTTTAATGCTTTCAGAGTTTTACTGCTTGAAAGAGCAACTGCATTCAGAATTTTTGGATATGCCCCTGGACTCAATGCTTCAAGGGCAGGGTACTTTCTTTGTTATTCAAGCTATGCAATGGCTGCAGGGGTGTCAGATTTAAAAAGCATTGTTGGATACAGGAGAAAAGAGTTCCTCAGATATAGAGGTGATTTGCCAGAGCCAAGCTCTTTCAAAAGGCTCAAGGAATGACTTGATTTTTTCAAATTCTATATCTCAACAAATGCACATATACAGAAATTGCCCAATGTGATATAAGACATTGCAAATTTTTTTGGTGTAATTGTTATTGATTCTCTGGTCAAAGTCATCTGATGGTAGTAGACATATTTCTTTTCAAAGCATAATACATCATGAAATGTACATACATGACATCTTTTATTTCTCAAAGAAATAAAAGACATTGCAAATATTAAAGCTCTGTTTGAAATGTGGTCTTTTTCAGTTTGTGATATTGATACGTGATTTGTCTAGAGATAGCCATATCCTTCTGATTATATTTGGCATGAGGTCCTTTGTAATTGTCTTCTAAAGAACCAATCAAAAAGCTCTCTGAAGGCATTGCTCTTTGTTACTCCTCCTCCTTTCCTTGTACACCTGAAGAAGCTTGTCCTTGCTTGATAATGAGATTTTTCCATGCCTTGGGTGTTCCACATGGCAAGTGGTTCTTTTTCTGCAAAGAATGCACCATGCACAAGAAGAATATGCTGGAAAGCAGAAGAATTTCATTAGATCTTTATTTCAATTAAAAATAAATAAATTGAATAAAATATCTTTGGAGCTCACCAAGTAGTATGTTATGTCTTTGGCACCCCATGCCTCTATGATGGTTTCTATAAGCTCTGTGGTCGCCTTTCTGAAATCTGTCACATAACTTTTTGATGTTACCTGCTGCCTCATGATCTTTAAAAGATTATCTAGTTTGACCCACACCTCCATTCTCTTTTTTGCTATTTCTGGTTTGCTTTTTACATTAGTCGTGACCTCACAAAATGTTTTCCATGAATTCCACATGGCATTAAGTTGTTTGCCATCATGGTTGCTGAAGAATCTCCTTGCTTTTGCACCTCCCATTGAGACATCCTGTAAAACATCACCTGTATTTTGTGAAAGCTTTGGATCTTTTCTTAGATGAACATCACCACCATGAAACCCCATTTCTGAAAGAAGACATTCACATTTTTTTATGCATTCATCTGCAAGAGTTGTAGGCTTGATAGAATATGCATAATCCAAGTGAAGACGGACCAACTTGTCAATGATTCTTAACTCTGCATGTAGTGTACATATGTGTACATTTGTCAATGCTATTGGAAGTATGGGATCCCAAATCATTGAAGAAGATGAGTAGTTACGAAGAATAACATTTTGTCTAGAAGGAGCCTCTTCACCCTCAGCTCTAGTAATCCATCCATTTGTGCCTGGGCTTTGCATGCAGTACAAGCAAGGGTATTTAGAATTTTCTCCCCCACTTATACCAAACATGCATTTGAGTGTCTTTAGGTCTCCACTCAAATGCCACTCAACTTGAAAGTTTCTGTAGTCTTTGACATTCAACAATTCTCCTGCATGATGCCCTTGGATAACATTTGGAATGTTTGTCTGTGAGAATAACCATTTAAGTGTTTTATGGCTCTCAGATGGAACTTGAGCACAGCCAACCCACCATAACTCCATTTCTGATTGTACTTTGAGAGATGGAGTATCCAATTTCCCAAGGCTATAGTCCAAAGCTTTGTTCATCAGTGCAATGCTTATTCTCTCCATCTTTTGATGTTTTTTAAGCTCAGCTTCATCAAGTTTGATTACAAATTTCAATAGACCAGAACATTCATGCTCTTTTTAATTATAGAACTGAACCATGTATGTTTGAAGTTTTATAACATCTATCCATATGTTGTTAAATGCATTGTAAGTGAAATGTAACTTTTGTTTTCCTACTTCGTAAGGCATGTTACCGTGAATATGTTTATATTCACCAAATACTGATGTGATCTTCTTATTCAAGCAGAGCCGAAACTTTCCTACATGATGGGGTCTAGGCAATCCAAAACTTCTAACTTTGTTAAATTTTAAAAATTCACACCAAACTTTTGAAATTGCTCTATAACCTTTCCTACTCACTCCGACACTATCACAAATATTTTGAATTTGAGATGGTTCTAGTAAAAGATTCATTTCTGTCATGAGTTTTTGAAAAACAAAGCGTTTCAAGCATGTATTTTCATTTAGTTTCAATAGTCTTAAAACATCATTTTGACTCAAAATTTCATTACAGAAATGTATGCGCTCAAAACTGCTCGACATATTGAAACCTAGCACATTTGTCACATGATCTCTAATAATTTTCATTCTTTTCTTTTTTTGGCCAGATTTTTCAGTCAAATCTAAAAAAGGTTTTACTCGTTTTGACCGCATTCTCAAACCTATAGGAGTTTCTTTCATTTTTTTAAAAGACTCTAACTGAGAAGATAAAGTGGATAATTTGTTTTCTAGCTCCCTCATATGTAAATTCTTCTGGTGTAGTGTGTTTTGTAAATAGTTTATGTATTGTACATAATTCCTTGAAATATCCCAAAGCCTTGAACAATAGCCTCGTAAACCATCCTCACCATCTCCCACAAATCTAATCAGATCATGAAGATTATGAAAAGGGGGGTACCTTCCAGTTTGTGGATCAATTGGATAAACAGATCCATCTGTCCATATGTCGATATGTTTCTTGCCTTCCTTTCGCAATCCATCCACTTCAAGAGGATGAAGAGCCCTTCGAAATACGTTTCTTGTCGTCGCATACTCCTGACTAACTGCAATGTTGATATGGAACTTTTTACAATGATTTCGATTGTTTGAAAGCTCAGGAAGAGTATTTGGGTTAACGTTCTCCATGGTCTGCTATGAAAAATGACCAGCAAGTGTCTAAAATGACGTGAAAGGGAGAAACAGGCTTGCTATGAAAAGTAGAGAAAAAAAGCGCAAAACATCATCAGCACACATTATATAGGTCCGTGAACAAGAGGAAAATTCAACCTTTTGAGGCATAAGATATCACACAAACTTCGAGGCGTAAGATATCACACAAACTTTTCATGATTATATGATACAAGTTTCTCTCTCTTCAAAATTTGCATAAGATACGTTTTAAATGAACTTACACGGAATTTCTTAAAGGATTTGACAACTTTAATCCCGATTAAGCACAACTAATTGAGATCCTTACACGGCCCTTTTTGGGCCGTTTTTCGCCCTAATGACAGGAGAGAAAGTCTCCTCATAATCAATTCCCTGAGTTTGTGCAAAGCCTTTTGCCACAAGCCTTGCCTTATACCTGTTAATTGAACCATCAGAATTCTTCTTGAGTTTATAGACCCATCTTGAGCCTATTACCTTCATGGATGAAGTCTTGGGCACCAAATCCCAAGTGTTGTTTTCCTCAAGTGCTTCAATCTCTTCCTTCATTGCATGCTTCCATTCTGTTTTTGCTTTGGCCTCTTCAAATGATGATGGCTCCTCTTGGTTTATGTTCTGTGCTATGTAGATAGAATGTTTAGTTACTAATGAGGTGTCAAACCCATACCTTTCTGGCTTTTTCTTTTCCCTCATAGATCTTCTTAGGCCATGATGTGATGATTCTGCCTCATGTCCAAGTTCCTGCAATTTTGCTTTACCTTTAGACTTCCATGCTTTGACCTTTTCCATGTGAGATTCTTCATCATCCTCTGAGGTGTCTTGTTCTTCAATCTTTGGTTGTTCTCTACCAAGCTTTGGAAAATCTTCTTCAAGATTATATGGTAAATTGACCTTCCTGCATGAATCTTCATACCATGAATTGTTCTCATCAAAAACATCTCTGCTTACCAAGAATCCTTTGTTGGTAGGGTTGTATAACCTGTAGCCCTTTTGATTGTTGTCATATCCAATAAATACACACCTTTCTGCCTTTGGATCCATCTTGCCTCTAACATGTGAAGGAACATGAGCAAAAGCAATACATCCAAAAATTTTACAATGATCTAAGCTTGGTCTTCTTCCATTCCAAGCCTCATATGGAGTCATCCCATCAAGGGATTTTGAAGGCAACCTGTTAATCAAGTAAGTGGCTGTAGATACAGCCTCGGCCCATAAGTAATTAGGTAAATGCTTTTCATTTAACATAGACCTTGCAGCTTCAACAATTGTCCTATTCCTCCTTTCTGCCACTCCATTTTGCTCAGGAGTGTACCTTGTAGTTACCTCTCTTTTGATTCCTCTTTCATTAAGAAAAGAATCAAAATCATGGGAGAAGTATTCTCCCCCTCCATCTGACCTTAGCCTTTTTAGTGATTTACCTGTTTGATTCTCCACAAGAGCCAAATATCTTTTGAAACATGAAAAAACTTCATCTTTGTGTTTCATAAAGAATAGGATAGTCCATCTGCTGCAATCATCAATAAAGGAAACATAATACCTTGATCCAGATATTGAAGCTTCCTTGCTAGGTCCCCATACATCTGTATGAACCAACTCCAAGAGATCTCCATGCATATAACCTTTCTTCATGAATGGTAACCTGTGAGACTTTCCAAATTGACATGCATTGCACTTATAAATCATATGTTGTTTTGACAAATTAGGAAGTCCAAGTACACTTTGGTCCCTGCAGATTTGCTTTAATGACCTTTCACCAATATGTGCTAACCTTTTGTGCCATACTTCCAATTCTGTGAGTGTCTGACTACCATAATTAAAGAGAGCAATGTTTCTAGTGTCCTGTAATTCAAATGTGAACAATCTACCTGTCTTTTCACCTTTTGCAATTCTTCTGAATCCTTGACTTGGATCTTCAACAAATGCTCCTACTTTTGTGAACCTGACTTGCAACCCTTTCTCTACTATCTGCCCAACACTTATCAAATTCTTTGTAATGGTAGGGACATAGAGTACCTTACTGAGTAGGTTGATGTTTCCATCAGGTGCTTTGACATTGCCTATTTTCTCCACAGGATGTTTTGTATCATCTCCTGTTTGTACCTCATGCTTATTCCTTGGATCTTCTAAATCTGATAGGAGTGCCACATTTCCTGCCACATGATTTGAACAACCTGAATCTATGTAGAAAACATGCTCATCATATTTACCTTGTGGCATAGCCATGTTCATGATCAATAATGAATCCTCTTTGTTTGAGTCTTCTGTGTAGTTATTGTAGTCTCTCCTTCCTTTGTAGCCTCCTTGATAGTTTGAATGATTGTAGTTGTTGTAGTTGCCATGGTAGTTGTTGAACCTTCCTCTTGAGTAGCCATAACTTCCTCTATTGTATCCTCTGCCTCTTTGATTCCTAGAATTCCTAAAGCAATTTTCAGTTGTATGATTAGTTAATCCACAAATAGAACATGAGTTGGAGTCTTGGGATCTCCCCCTGCCTTGTCTACCTCCTCTTCCTCTACCTCTGCCATGTCTTCCTCTACCTGCATAGTTAGCTTGATATGTACCTGCTTCATCATCCACTTTCTTTGCCTTTCCTTTGTTATCTTTAGACTTGCTTTTATCCGTGTATAAAGCTGAAGATTGATTACCTTTAGAGCTTTCTCCATTTTTGATAAGCTTTGCCTCTTGAGTAAGTAGTTGTCCAATGAGTGTGTTGAAATCAGGTACATGCATGTCCATGTACAAATCCATAGCTGTGGTGAATGCTTCCCACTTATCATCTGCCTTCAAGCCATTGATGACCTGCCTTACAATTTGCTCTTCATCTATTACCTCTCCAATGCTTCCCAACTGATCCGCTATGTCCTTGAGCTTTGTGACAAAATCAATCACATTTTGTTTGGGAGCCTTCTTGAGAGTTGTGAACTCCAACCATAGTTGATGCTTCCTAGCTTTGGTACTTGAAGAAAAGAAAGCTTCAAGTGCATCCCACACTTCCTGAGATGTCTTACAACTTCTAATGTGAGGCAACAAAAAATCTGAGATAGAGTTGAGGAGATAAGACCTTGCAAGTGCATCCTTGGAGCACCATGTGCTCAATCTTTCTTGCTCTTCTTGTGTTGGTTGACTTTTGTTCCTGAAACTTGGCATAACTTCATCTCCAGCCACATAACCATATAAACTTCTACCTTGGAGATAGGCTTCCATTCTTAATGACCAAGCTGAGTAGTTACCTATGTCTAATTTGTCAATTGATGAAGGAAATCCATCTGCCATGTTGTCCAACCTTGCTCTGATACCACTGTGAAGAGATGGATAGGTATGTGCTTGAAGATGAAGAGGTGTTGCAAAATCCTTGATCTACACCAACCAAATGAGCTCCACGAGTATATGGTGGGCCCTTTTAGCTTGCCAATGGATGTATTAGACACCCTATGTACCTTGGAAGATCACTCTCAAAAAGATAGATCAAAACAGATAAGTTGGAGTTAGCTCAGAGGTGAAAACTTGCTATTCTTGGTTCATACACCTGTCCAGTGTTTTACATAATTCTCTGATCACAGCAGCAATTAGCTCAATTCCTCTTTGGGAAGTCTAGGCAACGTAAAGAGCTAACTTTCAAGAGTAATCTCATCAAAAATAATGAACCACACACTGAGAATGAGTTTTAACAAGTGATGATATCATCCCGATTTTCATGGGCTGCTACAGAAATAGACCAGTGAGCAGAAAAATCAACATAACTCAAAATGTAGGAATGCAATGATTATGAAAATTTGTATGGTTATACTAGGCAGTAAGCGGAATCCTACAAGCTTTAGTTCACTGAATTTGGATAAGTAACCACTGAGCAATGGCTCTGACAAGATGAGTGAAAAAAGTCGGGTACCTAACAGAGAGGTGAAGATGAACAGACCCTGTTGACTTCAAATGAACATAACTGAAGATTGCAACATCCAAATGACATGAAAATTTATGAGCATATAGTAGACTTATAGAGCTAACTTTAACAAGTTAAATCACTGAAAATGATGCACCAAGCTCAGAGAAAACATCTCTGCAAGCTGACTGAGAAAAACTGAGAGTAATGGCAGTGAGTAGTACACTTCACAAGAACATGGAAAGATGAACTCAAATAATCATGAAAGTGAAAGTATATTGCTTGTACAATACAATGACTTACTGATACATATGTGTGCCTTGTAATCACACCTTGATATGGCATAAAGCTCAGCTCTTGGAGGTCTTCACATAGGTCTCTCTAACCACGACTAAAACTGCCATCTATTTATAGTTGAGTTTGGGAGGCTAACTTCCCTCAATCACTCTTCAATCAATCAATGATTGATTTGATTCTCTACCTACCACAAATCACGAATTCGTGGCTCCTCTTTCCATTCTTGATCATGTGGACTCAACCACTTAAGATTCTCTTACTTTTACATTAAGTAAACTCTTCAAAAGTTACAAGAGGTAGTTCACAAGTGAACTTTACATAGTCTTCATTTTAAGGCTTTTTCTATGACTTTGTGGGACTCAAGCCAATACTTAGGCTTGTCATAGACTTGCTCCAACAGTTGCAACTATGAGAACCCATCTCTCTTCCTTGTCAAGGAGTTTTTGATCATCTTTGACGTTCTTAATGAAAGAAATTCTTGTTGCAAATTTGTGTTTGAGAACTTTATGAAAATTTATTTAAATTTCCACGCCTTCATTTTGCATTAAGAAATTATACATTGATTCCTTGATGTGATTCATATCCTAAGTCTCTTGTTTGACACCAATTCGTTGCCAGATTGGTATGTGGGTTAACGTTTGGTATGAGTCTAAAAATGCCATAGTTTGGATTAGTTGGTACATAACTATAATTTTTATTTTCTTTTCTACACAAGATTACTGAGTGCAACTTTTGGGTTACTATTAATCTACTTTGTCACTAAGAATATTCTTCTTTAATCATCATATATACTATCAGCCTTTTATTTAAGCTCACAATTCTTCTCTCAAATTGAAAATTCGAGTATGTATCCACCCATCCAACTCAACCCATATCTATACCAAAGGTCCAAGGCCTGCATGTCTTGAGATTCCTCCATATGCCCTTCCAAGTGTCCTTCATGTGGATACTTTCCAAATTAAATCACATGGCTTCTATTTCAATTGAATCCTTTCCTTCACGTATGCATCAAGGTGTCCCTTGGGAGAAGCTTCTCCCAAGACTAAGGTTCCTTGCCTTAGGATATTTATTCATAAGGGTAAAAACCCTTCAATTAAGACTTGAATTGAATAAATTACCAAGGGTTAAAACCAAGAACATAAGTTCCTACTTCAAGGATCTAACCCATTAAAATAAACCAAGGGTTTCCAAGGATAAATACTAATATCCAAGGGTCTAACCCAAGGGTTATACAACATTCTTCCCATGTTTAACATTTTCATCCTCGAAAATGTGTGTTGGTATAATATGTGGAGTATTCCCACGTGCACTATGATCTAACTCGTTGATCATGGCTCACTCTCAAAAGATTTTGCCTCATTTCTAACTTGAAGTTGGAAAATAGGGAAATCTTTTGTTTATAGAACTTACTCATTTCCAAGTGGCACTTTCTTCTGTCCTATCCCTCCATTTAATTAGGCACTCTTCATATAAATGGTTCCTAATCTTTTTATATGGAGTGCATAGTATCTTTTTTGGTTCATGAGGGATGTTATGAAGAGAAATTGGTTGAAATATTGTATCTGAAGATACAAGATTGTCTTGTTTGGCAAGTTTTCTTTTTTACCTAGTTACATGAAACATTGGTTGAAGTAAACAATCATTTGGTAGTTCTAACTCATAAGCCAAAGTCCCTATTCTTTTCATAATCTTGAAAGAGCCACAAAAGCTTAGAAGAGTTTAGGACAGAGTCCTGATTTCAATTTCTCAGATATCTCGAGAACTTTTAGATAGACTTGTTCTCCAGCTTGAAAGGAAATATCTTGCCATTTAGGGTCACTAAATTATTTAGCTCTATCCTAGGCTTTCCTCACGTTTTTCTTAGCTATTTTTAGCTTAAAGTTCAAGTCTTCTAAGAAATCTTTAGTTTCTTGGACTTTTTCATTTTGCAATCCAATCGCATACAGTGCTCTTGGTTGGAACCCATACATTAACATGAGGGGACTATACTCAGTTGTAGAGTGCTTGGCACTATTGTAAGCAAATTCTACTAATGGCAGATATGTTGGAGATAGACGTCTGCGGAAGCATGCAAACAGCACAAGGAAAGAGAAGAAGCTTGGAGCACAACACACAATACTGAATGTATTACTAGAGAATGTACAGAGATAAGTAGCCCATTAGGGCAATAGGCATATATACAAGCCGAGGGAAAAAAAACCTCCTAAAGAGGGAAAAAAGTGCCTCGTCGGTCCTAGTGTGTTCACATACATCACTACCTAAATATATCAACAAATCCCCCCTGGGAGTGATGTGGTGAACAAGGAGCTGGCACTCATGTATAAGGAAGTTCCAAGCTATGTGGAAATCACTCCACAAAAGGAAGTAAGCCCAAAGCTTTGCGGAAAGCTTCAAACTTCTCCCTAGATAGAGCCTTTGTGAAAAGGTCTGCAATGTTCTCCTAAGTGGACACATATGCTAAGCTGATCTCCCCAGCAAAGAACCTCTCCCTGACATAGTGATAATGCACCTCAATGTGCTTAGTGCAAGCATGGAACACAGGGTTCCTCACAACTGCCAATGCACTCTCACTATCAGTGAAGATGGTGGTGGCAGAAGCCTGACCAACACCCAAATCATCCATAAGGCATCTGAGCCACACACACTCAACAATCGTTGTGAAAGTTACCCTATACTCAATCTCACAACTAGAACTGGCCGCAGTGGGCTGCTTCTTGCTCAACCAAGATATACATGAGCTACCAAGCATGAAGCAAAAGCCACTACTAGACACATGAGTGTCATAGCAACCAGCCCAATCAAAGTCAGAAAAAGCACGAAAATCTGGCGGTAGTGATCCCGCGTTGGGATAAAACAACCCAAGTAGCCGAGTACCACTCAAGTAGCAAAAGATGCGCTTAACCGCTTGCCAATGCTTGACTCCTGGGCAATGCATAAACCTGCTCATCTGTGAGATAACAAACTGAATATCTGGCCGAGTAATGCATAAGTAAATTAAGCATCCAACAGCCTGCTAATAGAGAACAACATCAAATGCACCTCCAGCATCATGAAGACTCAATCGTAAACCTGTCTGCATAGGAGTGGCAATAGGCTTAGAGTCTTCAAGGCCAAAAAGCTGCAATAATGTCTCAATATATTTCGTCTGACACAAAGCCATTCCATCATCAACTTGCATAAACTGAATGCCCAAATAGTGATGCAAATGCCCCAAATCAGACATCTCAAATGAGGCATGCAAATCAGCCTTAAAATCAACAATATGCTTCTCAATAGGACTAGTGAGCAGCATGTCGTCAACATAGACAACAATGATCAAAAGCACATCATTAGCACACTTAACATATAAGGTGCTTTCAGTTGGACTATTCTCAAAACCATGTGCAATCAGATATACATGTATCTTCTCATATCAAGCATGTGGTGCTTGCTTTAAACCATATAGTGCCTTCTTTAACCTGCACACCTAGTTTTCATGCCCCTTTTGCACAAAGCCACGGGGCTGAAAAACATACACTTCTTCATGCAAGTCACCATTCAGAAATGCAGTTTTAATGTCCAACTGATGTACATTCCAACCATGATGGGCCGCAAGTGCACAGATGCTCTGAACAGTAGTCATATGGCATGTAGGTGCAAAGGTCTCATCAAAATCAATGCTTCTTTCCAAGGCATAACCCTTTGCAACAAGCCTAGCCTTATACCTATCAACCATTCCATCAGGCTTATGCTTCAGCTTGTGAACCCACTTAGTTCCAATGGCCTTCTTGCCAGGAGGCAAGTCACATAAAGACCAAGTATTGTTCTTCATTATAGCATCATATTCAAATTGCATAGCAACCATCCAATTTTCTCAATTTTGTGCTTCATCAAATGAAAGAGGCTCATTCTCATCACAAAGACTAGATGCAGCCATAGCATAGCAATCTGATGCAAAAGAGGCACTATGAGAGCCTAAACGAGTACACTATGATAGAGGTGCATCCAATTAATTGTCAGGCAAAGTTTGCACTAGCCATTTTGGCATACTTTTTGCCTACTCAATATTAGCTCTCTCATCAACTAGTGAATCATGTAAATCTGCATCAAAAATGGAGTGATCTGCATCATCGCATGAAACCTGCAAAGGTTGAGAAGTTGCCTCATTGGGACCAGCACTAGATTGTCCACCTGTAAAAAGAGGCAGCAAAGTATCATACATGTCTTCGGAGCTAACATATGTCTCCTTAGTACATGAAAGTGATGGCTGAATAACATCCTCCACAAAAACAACATCACGACTAACCAGAATGTGTTTAGTCTGTGGATGATACAGACGACAGCCTTTACTTTCAGAACTGTACCCAACAAAAATACATTTTATTGCTTTATCATCCAATTTTCTGCGATGTTGTTGAGACACTAATGCATATGCCAAACAACCAAAAACACACAGATGAGAAACAGATGGCTTGCGATCATGCCAAGCCTCATATGGAGTGATAGACTGTAGCACTATAGTGGGACACCTGTTAAGTACATATGCTGCACACATGACAACTTCAAGCCACAAACTATGTGGTAAAGCCTAACTCTTGACCATACACCTCACCATCTCCATGAGTGACATGTTCTTTCGTTCAGCAACTCCATTATGTTGAGGTGTATATGGCACTGTACACTGGTGTTTTATCCCACATTCAGCCAGAAATGCATTAAAATTAGAAGACATATATTTCCCCCCTCGATCTGAATGGAGGGTGCCCATTTTACATGCTGACAGATTTTCAGCCAAAACCAAAAACTGTTTGAAGCACATGAACAGTTGGGACTTTGCCTTCAATGGATTTATCCATGCATACCTGGAAAAATCATCAATGAAAGTCACGAAGTAAAGATAATTTCCAAAAGGTGTCTACATAGGACCACAGACATCACTATGTACAAGCTGCAATTTTTGAGTAGCCCGAACTGAACCATCTTTTGGAAATGAGGAACGCTGCATTTTGCGCAAAATACAGCTTTCACAAACATGTTTTCCAGGTTCCTCAAGTTTGGGCAAAGAGGACACCATTTCAGATTTCTACATGCGTAGCAAACTAACAAAATTCAGATGACCAAAGCGTGCATGCCAAAGCTTTGCATCTGACATAGCCTGAGAATCATGTACTGCACATGCCGAATGATTCAGAGATCTTTCATAGTCTATGAGTTTATACAACCCACGACATAAAATGCCAAAAGCAATAATCACATCGCGATTTGACAGATCATGAACTGTACACCTGTCATCAACAAACTTCACAACCAAGCCAATTTTGGCTAATGCAGAAACTGATAACAGGTTCTTCTTGATCCCTGGCACAAATAAAGCATCTAACAAAGTGAAAGAACTACCATCAGTAGTAGTTAAAATGATCTTACCAACTCCCATAACATGATAAGAGGAGTTGTTGGTGCATGTAACAGTATTCCCTGTAGGGGCAGGCTCGAGTGAAGAGAAGAAACTGCCCTGTGAGGTAATATGTTTGGCCACCCGACTATCAAAATACCAAACATCTAAGTCTACTGCCAACATGCACTGCTCATGAGAAGATGGGTCAAAACTGCAGACAGTAGTAAACACCCATTCTTCTTCCTGCACAAGATTAGCAGACTCTATTTTTGGTGTAGAGGCCTCTGCAACAACCATTCTAGCCTCTTTCTTCTTTGCCTCTTTAGCAGCTAGTTTTGGACAGTTCTTTATGATATGATCATTCCCTTTATAGTAATTGCAAAACAATTTCTACTTTTCTGATTTCTTCTCATCTTTATCTTCCTTCTTCGAATGTGCAGAATTAGCAGATTTCTACTTAGTAGTTGAAGAGCTCCATTTTCCTTGCCCTTCTGACTAGCCAGGAAAGCTTGATCTGCAACTCGCATAATGGACCTGTTCTGCCTAGAATGATCTTCGTGCAACAGAACAGAGACTAACTCCTCAAATGACCAGGCATTTGGATTACCTTTCATCATCAATCGAAGAGTAGAAGCAAAACTCTGATATGAATCAAGAAGACCATTCAGAACGACATGCACAAGTGAGCTATCTGGTATAACCTCATCAGCAGAAATCAATTGTTCCTTCAAGTATTTGATCTTCATTACGAAACTGTCCATAGAACCACCTTCATTCATGTGCTCACTCTCCAACTATTTTCATAGGTAAGCAACACGAGCCTCATTCCTAGCTTGGTACAATGTGGTAAGTGTATCCCAAGCATCCTTAGCTATTCTGCAAGAGCGAATGTGAGGAATAATGGCATGTTTGACAGACAAAGCTATCGATGCATGTGCCTGAGCATCTCTACCATCCCAACGAATCTGCTCTGCAGTAGGTGCAGTAGAAACCGCAGCACGAACAGGAATATGCAGAATAACATCATCTTTGACACCTTCTGTCTCAGCTTCCGTACCTACAGTTGTAAGAGTTGCAGGTGTGATAAGACATTTTTCAACACCCTGCACAATGTTCCACAATCCTTTTGCAACCAATATATGTCGCATCATATAAGCCCATAATGGGTCTTTGGTACCATCCAACTTATCCTCAATAGCCAACATACGGAATACATCACTGCTTTCAGCCATGGCCAGTGACTAGAATACCTTGATGCAGAAAATTGACTGTATCTCAAAAAGTTGAACAGAACTGCTTAGACAAATTTCACTAGACCTATAGCAGACTTCGAGACGCTTAGGACACTACAATCGGAGGAGTGTCGATAGCGCCCTAGACGAAGCGATGACCTTCTTTGATGCCAATTGTTGGAGAAAGACATCTGTAGAAGCACGCGAATAGCAAAAGGAAAGAGAAGAAGCTTGGAGCACAACACACAATACTGAATGTATTACTAGAGAATGTACAGAGATAAGTAGCCCATTAGGGCAATAGGCATATATACAAGGGGGGGGGAGGGGAAACCTCCTAAAGAGGGAAAAAAGTGCCCCGGTGGTCCTAGTGTGTTCACACACATCACTACCTAAATATATCAACAAGATAGTCCTCCCAATTAGTTTGGGTGGAAGATATGTAAGCTTGTAACATATCTTCAAGTATTTGATTGACTCTTTCAATTTGACCATCCGTTTGTGGATGTTCGGTGGTACTCATGTTTAGCTTGGTCTCTAATCTACTGAACATAGGTCTCCAGAAATGACTAGTAAATTTTTTATCTCTATTAGACACTATGTCTTGAGGCAGACCATAGAGTCGATAGAGGTGTTTAATGAACATTTTAGCTAATTATGGATTTTTCACTATAGTACGAGTAGGTATGAAATGAGCCATTTTGGTCAATCAATCAACTATGACCCAAGCTGCATCATGAACTCTTTGGGTTTGAGGTAAGCCCATAATAAAGTCCATGGAAGTGCTTTCCCATTTTCCTTTGGGGATTTGCAAATGATATAAAAAACCTACTATCTTAAACTTTTCGAATTTATTTACTTGCCATTTTGTACATCCAAGTACGTAATCACGTATGTCTTTATGTATGCTTGGCTAGTAAACTTGTCATTTGATCAATTCAAATGTTTTGTTGATTCCAGGATGTCCGACACTTGGGGCATCATGACATTAAAAAAAAAACTCTTCTTCTAAGTTCTTGTTCACAAGGGACACATACTTTTCTCTTGTATAACAAATACTCATCTTGAATACTATAATGCTTAAATCTATCTTCATTTTGTAAATTTGCATTTTGAGTTGAACCCTTTTTCTAGGATTCTTTAAAGCTTGTATCTTCTTAATACTTGCCATTCATTAATGCTACTAAGTCATTAGACATTTGTAAAAAACTCAAAGAATTCAACATTGGTATTTTGCTTAATGCATTTGCCACTACACTGAATTTTCCTCTTAAATTGTGTCTGAGTTCATAGTCAAGTTCTTGAAGTATCTTGGCTCACCTAGATTTTCTACCTGATAACTCAGATTGGTTTGCAAACCATAAAATACTTGCTTGATCAAAAACTATAGTTATCTTGGTGCCAAACAAGTAGTGTCTCCATTCTTTTAGAGCATGCATAATGCCATAAAACTCTTTTACATAGGTACAATAATTTCTTTGAGCTGAGTTTAGCTTTTGACTTTCAAAAGAAATTGTTCGACCATTTTGGTTTAATATAGCTCCAATTGCTAGGTCACTATCTCCGTTTCAACTACAAAAGGTTCATTTGGATCTACTATTTGTAGAACTACGACCGAAGCTAAGGCTTTCTTAATTCATTCCATACTTTGAGCATGTTCTTTCTCTGAGTTAAGGCACTTAAGTTTTCCCTTTAATTTCTCAAATAAGAGGATCGAGATTTTTGCGAAGTTTGGTACAAACTTTCTATAATATCCTGCCAACTCTAAAAAATGGTGAAGTTCTATAATGGTTTTAGGGTGAGGCTAGTTGATAATAACTTTGACCTTTTCACGATCTACTGTAGTTCCTTTTTCAGATATAATGTGCCCATGATATCTGATTTCTACTGAAGAGAATTCACACTTATCTTCTTTTCCAAATAATTTATTTCTCTTATCTTTCTAGATATTCTAAGTGAGAAACTGCATCTTGACTATAGACAAGAATGTCATCAAGAAAGTCAACTATAAACTTTCCCAAATAAGGTGTTAGAATGTTGTTCATTTGTGTCATGAATGTAGCAAGGGCTTAGAATGGTGCTCAATTCAAAATGCCCATATTTATTTTTGAAAGATCATTTAGAAACATCTTCATATCTAATTCCAATTTGATGGTATCCATGATGGAGATCAAGCTTTGAAAATATATTATCCCCTTTTAATTGATCAAATAAATCATCAATTCAAGGTATTGGATATTTATTGTTGATCGTCACTTTATTCAAGGCTCGATAGTCAATGCATAATCTCATTGTTCCATCTTTTTTCTTAACTAAGATAATGGGTGTTGCCCAGGGTGAATGGCTAGACTAAATGAATCCCTCATATAGGTATTCCTTTAGTTATTTCTCTACTTTAGCTTGCTGGGAATATGGGAGTATGTAGGGGGGGTTTACATATAGGCTTAGTTCCTGGGAGCAATTCTATAGCATGATTGACTTGCCCACGAGAAGGAGGTAAGCCATGGGGAAGTTCTTTTGGAAAAACATCTTAGAAATTATTCATTAAACACGTAAACTTAGACCTTTCACAATCAGATAATGGAGTGGTGTCATAAGGAACTCGATTCATATTATAAACATTATTTACATGAGTTGGAAGTATCATAAAAACTTCTAGTTTTTGGGTATTTAAAATTCCAACTATTGCACAAGACATTGAATTGGATTACTGGTGAGTTTTTAGGACGATAGAGGAAGTAGATGCAAAGTTTCACATGATAACTGGTGGAGACATGTAGTGGGTTAATATTTAAATATCATGAGGTAATCATTCCCGTAATCTTTCTAGATTTTTATTGTTTATTAAAAGGAATATGTTGTTGGTGTTTTATTCTGCACCATTAAGAGGTCTATAATTTTTCTCTCAAACGATTTTTGAAAAGGGTATATAAGTCGTCATATAAATTTGTGTGAAAGAGCATGATGAAAGTTTTTGATTGAGTACTATGATTCATGAATTTATTGAGGTTTATTTGATGGTTAGAGACCAATGATGCAAGTTTCCTAAAAGATAAAGAGAAATTTCATGATTGCGAGTGACAAAGAGAATGAGATAGTACTCTTCGGGTTGAAGATTTTTGCCACAAGTATTGAAAATCGATGTGAAAATTCCTATCCCATTTCATGCATGTTGAAATGGTGTTCAACTTGTGTGAAAACAGTTATGTCAAGATGCATTGTTGTTAGGGCTACCGTGTCTTGCTTTTGTTTATTATTGGACTACATAGTTGAGCAACAATCAAGTAAGTTGTCTACTCAAGACATTCTCTTCCTAGGAATTGATTTCGATGAAGATTACGATAGGCTAGAATGGGATTTTATTCTTCAATCCCTTAAGGAATTCGGCATCGGCCCTATATTTATTAAAATGCTTTCCATGCTTCTTGGGAGCACCTCTGCCAAAATCAACATTCATGGCGAGCTCTCCATGACTATATATCTTAAGCACTCCATCAGACAAGGTTGCCCACTAGCCCCACTTCTATTTGCAATTGTGATTGATGGGATCAATTGCTTGGTAAAAAACCAAGTGCATTTGGGTCATATTTGTGGTATCTCTCTCCCTTGCTAAGAATGTTTGTTGATAATACCAATGCATTTCTTCAAAATAACAATGGTTGTATCTCCCTATTCAGGCAATGCGTAGATATCTTTTGTTAGGCCTCGGGATTTAAGATCAACCATTATAAAATTTCTCTTAAGTCCCTTAGAGGGAAACAAGTTGAAAAAGAAATGGGATCCCCATGAAGGGGATGAAAAGGTTATCAAGATTCTTTGTAACTCTCTCAAACTCTCGTGTACTCTTGTTCTTGTTCATAATTTAAAGTGCAATTTTCCAAAAAGACGATCAAGTATGCTAGATCTAACCAAGAAAAGGATAAGTGAGAAATGGGCTATTTTAGGTAGGGAGAGAGAGACTCATAGGAATTGGAACTTATTGTTTAAATCACACGTCATAAGGATGTAGATGCACATATCCATGTGGACTCATCCATGAGGGCCTTGAAACCCCCCGTTTGAAAGCAATCAAGGCATCTTTGAAGTGTGAAAGATTACTTCAATCAATTGGTTTTTTTTGGATGAGTGAATGAATTCATGAAAATCAAAAGGCATCCAATAATATGATAGATATAGATGCAACGTAGAGGCATACAATCCAGTAGTGCTAGATTAGTGGGTGAATCCTTCCCCTCTCTTGAGGAGGGCATGGGTTCAAATACCCTTGGCTACACTAGGGACACTCCTCATCATGATATAATGGGATGATAAGCCAACTCCCTTCAAGGGGAATCATTGGACTCCATGCCCTCTTAGTGTTCAGTCCTTAGAAAAAATGGTTGTGGTTGTTATGTTGGTACACAATCGAGTTTAATTCAAACTAATATCCTCCTCTAGCCTTAGGCCCATCTCTTCCCAGTTCATATCCTTAGCAAGCCTTCAAGCATTGTTCTATTTCACAGCTTTATCATCCAACTTTCTATGTTGTTGTCCAGGCACTAATGCATATGTGAGACAACCAAAAACATGCAGATGGGCAACAGATGGCTTGCGACCATGCCAAGCCTCATATGGAGTAAAATTTCCAGTGACTTATTGGATTATTTCTTTGCAAAGTAACTAAATTTGTGGAATCAAAGTCATATGAGCACTTGCTGCATCTTGTACGATGTTTTGACTTGGAATCGAATCCCACACACACATAATCCCTCCTTAAAGTTTGTAACACCACTAGTATTGTGTTGGGAAATACATCACAACCTCTCCTTGAAAGAAACTGTTATGTTTGTGTTTTCACACTTAAATGTAGCCCTTTTGTCTAAAATGACATGTACAAATTAATGAGTAGTAAAAATCAACAACCAACTTATGTAGGTTTATCATTCTTTTAGTTTCTTTTGGATTGATGCCATTATGAATATGTTCACGATATGGAAATGTATCTACACCTTTTATAAATCTTCCATTAATTGTAAAACCAGATTAAAATCAAATGATCTTATGACACAAATAGCCAGACCAAGAGTGCCTCTCAAAAACACACTCAATGCACATTGGGATTAACAAATTTGCCCATTCACTCCGATCATGCTATAGAGAAAGAAATACCATTGATTCATCACATATGCAGCAAGATGCAATGTCAAAGGTGCCTAACATTATTTTTAGAACATTGTGTTCATGTGCTTCCATAGACCTCGAACTCCAACAAATAATTCTATAAGTACATGTTACATAATTCACTAGAAGTTCTTGAGTCATTCTCAAGTCTAGCAGGTAATATCATGAATGCATAAATTTCCATTTCTATTGCAAAGCTAGTTTTTTCCTGATCTTCATGGGCTACAACCATCTAGCTATAATATGATAAACCATCACAAGAAATGTGGACTTCCTTTCTTTGCATTCTTTCCAAAATATGGGCCATTACTAGTAGTGATAACTTTCTTCGATGGTTGCCACATTTATCTTTTTGACATTGATGACGAATCTTAGTTTTTATTTTTCTTTGGAATATGGACTATGGAATCAATCCACTCATTTTGTTTGATCTTTTAGATAACTCTATCCGTTATGAGTTGGGTGAATAAGAATCACTATACATGTTTCGCCTCTATCTCTATGG
Organism: Ceratopteris richardii; assembly: GCA_020310875.1. Lineage (NCBI taxonomy): Eukaryota > Viridiplantae > Streptophyta > Polypodiopsida > Polypodiales > Pteridaceae > Ceratopteris > Ceratopteris richardii. Next base: position 71,495,342 of record CM035432.1, on the reverse strand, counting down.
CTTAGCCACAAGTTTCAATGGTATATTATGAACAAATATTTTTGGATCCATGTCTTTAATATCAATATTAATCCATATATACACGCCTCTATACTTTAAGCATTTCAATTTCATCTACTCTTTCCATCGCAATCACAATTTTCTTCATTTTTTAATTGGCATACTTTTACCCTATTCTTACTTGAATAGGGTAAGAATATGCCAATAAATGGGTGTTTAATTTCATATGCTCTTTCCATTGTAATCAAAACTTTCTTAATTTTTATTTATTGGCATAAGTTTTATCATCCATGTTTCTTAAAAATTTTTGATGCCTTAAAATTACTTGAATTTTCATGAACATCATCTTCTTATTTCTTGGTTATTTCTCTATTATTTATTTCTTTAGTGGGACAGATTTGACCTAAACATTATATTTAATTTACTCTCTCATAGTTCCTAAGGATTCTTTAATTTCTTTTGAAAAAATTTCATATAATGCAAATTTAGAGTTCATGACTATGGATTCTAATTGATACCATCTTGGATCACAAAAACATGTAATCACAAAAATGTATGCAAGATAATCTACAAGTCTCCTCTAATGTGAAAATGTATTTGACTTTAGCCTTTATTAATTGATCACCACTTTCCTAGGTTCCACAATGTGATCTTTCCTTCAAGCTAATGAAAGTATACTTCAATAGTTTTGATATTTTTCATATGGTGTTATCTGTACAAGAGGACTCACCTGTCAAAAAAGCATGAGAAAAAGAAGTCAAAGGAAGCAAGGGCAAAGAGAAGTAAAAGGACCAAGTAGGCAAGAAAGTCAACACAAATCTCACAAGTAGGCCAAGTATTCTTTTTTCCAAGTTAAACATATCATAAGTAGAGATTATCATCACTGAATTCCATTATAAGTTTCTTTTTTAGTAGAATAAACTCCATTTTGCTCAAGTTGAAGAGTGCTCAAACTTGAATACAATACATTTGCCGACATCAAATTTCATAATTTTTTAAGCATGTTTTAGCCCCCAAGTGAGCGAACCTAATTTTTAACTAGATCAAACACTTGGTCTAAACAAAGCCAAAGCTTGTCAAAAATCTATAAAAAGGGTTAGAAGTCTCATTTGTTAAGTTACCTTGTGGAAGAATGAAGCAATTCTAGATTAATGTAAACTTGTATTGAATAATCAAAGATTCCATTGTAAGTTCTATTTTTAGTAGAATAAACTCCATTTTGTTCAAGCTGAGGAGAGCTCAAGCTTGAGTATAGTACATCTACCTACATATCAAATTTCATAGTTTTTTAAGTATGTTTCAACTCTCAAATGAGAGAGAGAGCCTAATTCTTAACTACATCATACACTTGATACAAACAAAGCCAAAGCTTGTCAAAAAAACTATAAAAAGGGTTAGAAGTCTCATTTGTTAGGATTGCTTGTGGAAGAATGAAGCAATTCTAGATTATTGTAAACTAGTTTTGAATAATAAAGATTCCATTGTTCTCTTTGTCTTACCTTTGAGTAGGCATGTGTGTGCATGTTAGTGTACTTCTCACTCATGCACTTGGTGTATTCACTTGCTCATGGTCATCATACCACCCTCTCAACTCTACGAATTGACAATTACGAAGTGGATCTCCTCACATTGGTACTTACCATTGTGCTAGAGTGACACCAAATTTCCTTTGTGAATCAACAACATATTATTGAGACATACATATGTCCATCTCTATTGTAGTGGACTCCTCATTGAGAAGCATGCACATATTGAAACTACTTTGAACCTTCTATCGATCACTTCTCCATAAATATTCTTTACACTTCTCTAGTTTCACTTATCAATTTATCAATGATAGCCAGTATTAGAGCTACGACATTATCAGTACGTTGAGACAGAAAGAGCCAACCACCTAATGAACAATCTTCTCCGGTTCAAGCAACAAACTTTGCTAGTTACGAATTTCCAGCTTCGACATGCAAAAATTATTTCTGTAGATGTTTAAACGCCCTGTGGTGCAATCCCATTGACCATCCTTGAGAAAACTTCACTATGCCTGCTTAAGTTAACGTAAAAAATACCAGCTCTGCATCACCGTTCCTAAAGAAATGGCAATGAGGAAAAATAAACTAAATTTATCGCAAAAGTCTACTCCTGAAGACTACACACTCAAATACCAAGCACTATCTTTTCCGCTGTGAGACAGGAGACACGCCATCTTCGCTCCTCATTAGGCTAGAAGGTCCTGCTTAGGTACAAATGCATCCTTCAACAACTGTTAAAGTGGTTAAATCATTTTCCTTCCTGAAGGCCAGGTAAATATTCACCTGCTTCAGAATGCACTCAAAGATCGAAAGTGGAAACACAGAGAAAAACAAGAAAGAGCGCAATGATTCATTAAAAATATTACAGAAGTACATTGATGCTCTTATACCGGCTGCAGGCCAAAAACGTATTCTCATTTACAGTTTCATTGAGCTAAGATGAGAAAGAGACAGGGTTCAATGTCACCGCTTATGCAGTCATAGACGTGGACACAAGAAATTCAAATAGCCACTGGATGAAAAGTCAGATAAGGGTCATGAAAATACAGGCTCCATAAGCTCACACTTGAGTGATCTCATCAAGTCCATAGTTATTTGTAGATACATTTGCGTAATTCACCTTATCAAACCGCACGACGACTGGATATCTCACTCCCGGAACCTGCGAATACAAATGCGTTTAAAAAGGCGCATCGCAAATTATCAAAATGGGAACAATGGGCATCAGATTGAGCTTCATAGAAGCGTTTTTATATTCAATCGCATGTTATGGATAGATAGCCTGAAAGTCAAAGATACCTGGTCTACAGCGACTACCGTACCAACGGCATTGAACCAATATGATTCTGGGCGCAGAATTCTCACCTGCAATGGCGATCCGCTCAAGAGCTTAGTGTAGCTAGGAGGAAGATTATTTGAACAAGAGAGAGTATAACTCGTAATAACAATTATCTCTTAACCAGTGATAAAAAAGAATGCAGCAGACAGTGTAAATCAATCATGTAAGTATTCAGGTGTTACGAGTTACAGAAAACGGATTAGACGTTGTTTGCAAGCCGCATGTACTTCTAAGTAGAGACGTTTGACTGTTATGCGTTCATGAAGAGACTACAGACTGGAAACAAATGCAATCCAGGCAAATTTCCAAGCCCTAGAAATACGCTGTGAATTTTATTACTTCATTTCCTTGCTAAAATCAAGAGCGTCCTTTGAGAGAAAGAAGCGACATGAAACTTAACCTTTGATCCTCGAGGAGGTCCGATAGGTTTGGGCTTCTCGACTGTGGTAGAGGGCGAGGCCGCAGCTGCGTCTGCGGCACGGACGTAGAGCCGAAATGGGGCAGCTGAGGAATTCGGGGAAGGACGACATTGTACTCGGGTTGTAACCACATTTGATGCCTGAAGTGCTGTCCCAACTCCTGATGCTAGGGAAGAGAGGGAAGACGAGGCAACAGAGGTCGCCATGTTTCTTGTCGCTGGGGACCTCCCGTTCGCAAGACCTAGTCTCGTAAACAAATCTCTGCTGTAGCGAGCGCCTCTACATAATGCCAACGACCGTGAAGAGAAATGCTAGGGGAAAGAAAGCTCATCCTCGACGCTTCGATCTGATTGGATGACTGTTGGGCACTTTTCATGATGCTATCTATATTGATTCTGTTTAATGAAGGTTTTACTCTTATTGTGTACTATCAAGAAAGTAGAGTATAGAAATCATGTGTAAATAATAATTTTAATGTAAAAAATAAAATACAGATAAAACGTGGCGACAGTACTAAAAAAACCAGACAACAAAAATATCATTACTTCTATGTACCAAGAAGACATCAGTTAGCTCAAAGGATCTGTATGACACTTTGCTACCTCTTTTTATAGGTAGATTTTATAGGTAGATAGTCAAGTGCTACTCAAAGTGAGGCAATTTCTTAGCCTTTGAAGGTTCAAATGATGATGCAATGATGATGCAGATCAATTAATTTCTGATGGAGATTTACATGATGCACTTGTTGATGAGAGGGGTGGCATAGAAGAGGCAAAAAAACTATGCCTAAATGGTTGGTGCATACTTTTGAGAGATAGAAAATTAGATGCAAATTTGTCATATTATACTTGTAGAGGCTCACATATTGTTTCCTTTGCATCAGATTGATATGCACTGCTTGCCTCTTGTCTTTGATGTTATTATGAAGAATGGTACTTGGTCTTTATGTGATTTTCCTATAGGCAAAAAGGCCATTGGTACTAAATGGGTATATAAGTTGAAACATAAGGCTAATGGAATAGTTGATAGGTATAAGGCGAGGCTCGTCGCCAAAGGTTATGCTCAAGAGAGAGGCATTGATTTTGATGAGAACTTTGCTCCCACATGCCGAATGATCATTGCTTGTAACATGTGTGCACTTGCAGCTCATTATGGTTGGAATGTACATCAATTGGATATTAAAACTGCATTTCTGGTGGTGATTTACATGAGGAGTTGTATGTATTTCAACCCCATGGCTTGGTGGAGAAAGGGCATAAAAATGAAGTGTGTAGGTTGAAAAAGGCATAATATGGTTTGAAGCAAGCACAGTGTGCTTGCTATGAGAAGATACATGCCTACTTTCTTACACATGGTTTGAGAACAATCCAACTAAAAGCACCTTATATGTTAAGCACGTAGATGATGTACTTTTTGTTGGTGTAATTACAAGCCTACACATTTGGCTCAAAGGATGCATTGAAGTCTACACATACATGAAGAAGCATAGGAACATATGCTAGTGGTTAATTACCACATTACCTCATTGTAAAAGTCAAATTGACTTGGAATCTCTTGTAATCACCTACCAAAAGGATTCATGGAAAAATTAGTTGTTTGATTGAAAGAATATCTCCAAGCATTTAGGAGCTTGATCATAGGGAGCCAAAAGTTTGAATTTGAATTCAAATTTTTAGTCATCTCTTATAAAAATGGATATGAAAAAGTTGCGAGTAAGAGAGAGCACTCCCGAGCCTAGCATTACTGATTATTGAGTGTGTGTGTGTGAGGTCTACACTCAAGCCCACACCTCTCTATACCATTTGGCAATGAGATTCATGCCAATGGAGTTGTATACAAATGTTCATTAATACATACATTCATATTGTCCATCTCTGAATTCTCTGTTAGTCTACTCAAAAGTCTGTCAACTTGTCAAGGGCATATCTCGGTCAATTCTTCACCAAATTCAGTGATTCAAAGCTTGTTGGATTCAGCTTGAAGTAATCTACATGCTGTCAAAGTTTGAAGACATTCTATTCAGCCATTTTGGAGAAATCTGCGTCGAGGAGAACTCTGGTCATTTTTTGCTACAATCCTAAAAAGTCGGGGGTATAGCTTATCTTGCTAAATTGATTTCTCTTAGCATAGTTTATCATTTTACATCATTCCACTTGGAATAGGTAGCTTACTAAGCTAATTAGATACCCCTAAAAGGAATTTTTCCAATTCCTATTGTGCTGGTCATACTGAGCAAAATACCCAGCAGGTGTTCAGACATAAATAGAAGGTTTTCTTGAGTTTGTGACTTCCAAAGTTATCTGTTTTGATTCAATCATTGCACACATCATTTCCAAAGGACATAGGACATTTTATGGTGTCATTGGAAAGCTAAAGAGGTCTAGTTATCAACTCTGAAGCAAAAGAGGGCTGGTACAAAGCAGGTTTAGCAGTACCTACTCAGTCTCTTGGAGCATCCATCCATCTATCCCAACAGTGGTATCAAAGCAAACTAAGGTAAAATGGGAGATGGTTTTCCTTCATTTATTGACAAATTGGACAGGAACAACTATCAAGCATGGTCTCTAAGGATGAAGACCTACTTATAAGGAAGGAGTCTCTATGGGTACATCTCAGGAGATGAGGAATTGCCCTCATTCAAAGCAAGAGGATTACCAACCAAGGAAGAACATGAAAAGCTCAACACATGGTGTGCTAAGGATGCATTGGCAAGGTCTTATTTACTCAACTCTATATCTGATTTTCTTTTGCCACATATTAGAAATTGTAAGACATCCCAAGAGACTTGGGAAACCTTGTCATCATATTTTCCCTCCAACACAAGGGCTAGGAAAAATCAGTTGTGGATTGAATTCACAACACTAAGGAAGCAACCTAAGCAAGCTGTTACAGAATGTGTGACTAAGATTAAAGATGTAGCATATCAGTTAGCAAGCATAGGAGAAGAGATTGAAGAAGAACAGATTGTAAGGCAAGTGATCAATGGGATCAAGGTTGATGACAAATGGGAAAGCTTCACTACTGCCATGGATCTCTACATGGACATGCACACTCCAGATCTTACAACCCTCATGGGACAATTGTTTACTCATGAAGCAAAGCTCAACAAAAATGGAGACACATCCAAAGGTAATAACTCTTCTGCCCTATACACTGATAAGAAGTCTAAAGATAAAGGCAAGAGCAAGAAGGTGGAAGATGAAGGATCAACCTCTCAAGCCAACTATGCAGGGAGAGGTAGATCTTCAAGAGGAAGGGTCAGAGGAGGTAAGCCAAGTAGGGGGAGATCTTATAACTCCTCACCATGCAACATTTGTGGTTTATCAAATCATACTACAGATGAGTGTTTCAAGAATTACAAGAATCTGAGAGGAAGAGGATACCAAAGAGGTGGCTACTCACAGTCAAGAGGTAGATTCAACCATCACCAAGGTTACAACAATAATTACAACAACAACTACAACAATAATTACAATGGCAACTACCAAGGAGGATTCAAATCCAGGAAGGATTACAACAACTATACAGAGGAGCAAGATGACTTCTAATCATGAACATGACCTCAAAATCAGGTACAAATGATGACCACCTATTCTACATTGACTCAGGATGCTCAAATCATGTGGCTGGCAATGGAGCATTACTCTCTGATCTTGAGGAACCAAAAGGTAAGCATCAAGTCCAAACAGGTGATGACACAAAGCATTCTATAGTTAAAGTTGGAAATGTTAAGACTTGTGATGGAAATCAAAATTTGTTGAGCAGGGTACTTGTAGAGGAGGTACTGGGGTATCAACTTTTAACAATATCAAATTGTATACATTTCCAGTACTCCGTCTACTCAAGGGGGGTTCTCCTTAGGGAAGTATACCCTGTGACATTCTTGTGTGCAAGTACCTTCACTGATAACAGAGAAACCAATAGAAGTGAAAATGTACAGTTATAGAGAAAGGATCAATGACAAGTGCTCTTGAGAGAGGAAATCACTTCGTAACTTTGAAAATGATTACAGAGAGCTAAAATACTACAACAGGATGTAACAGTGGGCTAGCATGCCATTCCAAAACTAACTAGCAACAATACAAGAGTGAGACCAACAAAGTGAATACAAATAAGAAGATGACTTGATCCTCAAGAAATTCACCGATGCATGCCAATGACTAGATCCAAGCCACTCAATCACCCTGTAATGCTAATCACCAACTCCACTGGAGGCCCACGCTCTGTATACTCATCACAGAGTGACCTCCAACAGTGTGCCTGTAGCAACAGAGTGCAGAGAGTAGACCAAAAAAAAAATAGCCTCAACTAGCATCAACAAATGATGGTAGTGATGATATGCAATAGCCCACACGATTCAGATTACACCCCAAATGAGTGCCAAACATCTGTTTATATAGACTCCAGAGTGGCCAAGGGTGGCCTTGCCAAATTCCAGCCTTAAGTGCCGCACGCGCCAAAGTGGTGGTCAAGAGGTGGAGGAGAGGACTAATTTTGGATCTGGTAGCCAACTTCAATAAGGCCCCCAATTTTAGCTTCTAACACCGCCAAAGCTAAGTGGCAATATTCCCTGCATTATTTTTCATTCTGACACATTACTGACAAAATATGCTCCGCCCGTCATTTGCCGCCCAAGTAGCTCATGGTGGCCTATACTAAGTCGGTAGTCGCCCAATTTGATATTCCTTCATAAAATAGTAGTCACCTGATTATGGAGTTTAGAAGTCCAGGTTGATGCACTTCACATGGTCGCCTTGGTAGTAGATTGAGTAGGTGGAGGGGAAAGGTTGAAGGTTGTCGCCTTAATTTGCACATTTCTCAAAATGGTGGTCGCCCAATTGCATCACCCCACATGGGTGGTCGCCCTGGGCGAGGGTCGCCCCAATAGGAAGGGAGGAAGGGATGAGGTGGTCGTCGTGGGCGAGGGTCGCCCCAATATGGAGGAAAAGGAGAGGGGTCGCCTAGGATGATGGTCGCCCCATGGCCGGTGCCAAATGGGGGAAGGGAGGACGGAGGTGGTCGCCCTGGGCGAGGGTCACCCCATGAGGAGAGCTGGAAGGGATGAGGGTCGCCCAAATGCAAGGGGTGAGTGAGGTTGGAAGGGTGGTAAGCCAATGCTGAAGTGGGGCAAGAGGGGTAACCATTAAGAGCCCTAAGGAAACTATAATGAAGAGGATATGAGGTGAGCAATCCCAAGAAGTAGTAGGAGGTGAGGTGGCACTCATCAATTGAAAGGGTAAGGAAATCGGGTTGCCCTTGAAAGGTCATTAGGAGGGAAGGGGGAGGGTCGCCCAGATTTGGTCATGGTGAGGACAGGGAGGAGTGTCGCCTATGTGGAGCTTGACTGAAGAGGAGGAGAGTCGCCTAAGGGTGAGGGTCGCCCAGGAGGTGGGTCGCCCAGGAGGTGGGGGTCCAAAATGGCCTTGGAGGAGTGTTGCCTTGGGTGAGGGTCGCCCAAGGATGCATCTTGGAAGGCGCCTGGTTTTAAGGCATGGGACATTTGCTTTGATTCACTCAAAAGAGGCGACTCCACGCCTTCCACTACAAGTTTAAGGGTCACCAAAGTTGATTGTCTTGCATCCCCTTCCTCCCAAATCTTTGCTTCAAATTGCTCCTGCTTTAACACTTCCAAGAAGCTTCTCCTAAAATAAAGCCAATCAAATGCTAGCAAGCATCACCAGCTCTACAGACCCCCACATCAAGACTTTGCACCGTCCCAGTGCAACAACTCCTTTATTCACTTATTCCTTCAAAATGAACCTGGAGATGTTGACCAGGGGTATCGTTTCACCCTGCAAGTCCTCTAAATGAACTGCTCCTTGTGATAATACCTTTATCACCTTGTAGGGCCCTATCCATTTAGGTGCCAGTTTGGTGGATGCTGGTGGGATCTGATGCACCAAGACCAAAGATCCTTCCTATACCTCATTAGTCCTTAGATACTTGTCATGCAACATTTTGCGTTCCTCTTGCTTTACCTGCAGTTTCCTCATGGCTGCTTCCCTATATTCTTCCAATGCCACAAGTCTTCTAATGGGAGGCTCAATTCCAATGGTTCTAGCTCCAATTTCCTTCCTGATAATAAATTCGAATGGTGCCAAGGCCTCTTTACCATATACTAAGCGGAATGGACTCTCGCCAGTGGTTCCCCTTCTAGTAGTTCGGAAAGCCCAAATTGCACCGATTAATGCTTGTGGCCAAGAACTTTGATGATCAAAGGATAATTTGCGTAAGAGCCCAATCAAAATTTTGTTAGAGCTTTCCGCTTGGCCATTTGCCCTTGGATAGTAAGCACATGACTTTTTGTGAAAGATTTTATACCTATCAAAGACGAATTGGAGCAACTGATTTACAAAGTGAGTGCCTCTATCACTAGTAATTTCAAGTGGGCAACCGAATCTTGAGAAAATACGTTTAAACAAAAACTTAGCCACTGTCAAGGCCGTGCAATCTGTAGTGGCTTTAGCTTCTATCCACTTAGTTGCATAAAATGTGGCCATCATAATATATTTCTTACTCCCAGGTTGACCAATTGGACTGATCGGACCAATAAAATCAAGACCCCAACATTCAAAAGGTAGCCATCCTGTGGAGACGACTAATGGTTGAAAATTCAATTTGGTTGGCCTAGGAGCACATCTCTGGCATATGTCGCACTCCTTAGCAAATTTGATTGCATCTTTGTATATCTGAGGCCACCATAGTCCCTTGTGGATAATTTTGTGAGCCAAATCCTCTCCCTTCATATGCCCTTCGTTGTGTGATGCTTCAAGCAAAAAGTTTACTTCTTCTGGAAAAACACACTTTCTCAAGATATCGTCATGACAATATTTATATAAATTTCCCTCTATGAGTGAGTAAGATTTGGATTTAAGGAGTAATTTCCTCTTTTCTAATGGTGTTAGATGTTTGGGGAATTTTCCAACTGAGAGGAACTGAAGAATTTCATCATACCAATCAGTTTGCATTGTAACCAGAAAAAGAGTACTATCCACCAGTTCATCATTAATACCTGTTGCCTTTTCACTCAGAGCAGTCCTTGATACCTGATCCGCCATATAGTGCTCTTTCCCTGTCTTAATATGAATATCAAAATCAAATTCTTGAAATAGCAATAACCATCGCCAAATCCTTCCAGCTACTTTAGGCTTGTTAATCAAGTACTTCAAAGGCTGATGATCAGATATGACAATAAAATGCACACCCAGGAGGTAATGCCGAAATTTTTGAAGAGCGAATACGATAGCCAAACCTTCCCTTTCGGTAGTGCTGTAGTTCCTTTCAGCTTTGGTAAGCAATCTGCTAGCATAGGCGATAGGTTGGTCTACCTTATGTGATGATGGTTGAGCCAAGACTGCTCCAACTGCATGAAGACTAGCATCTGTATGTACATGGAACTCTAATGACCAATTAGGAACAGTTAAAAGTGGAGCAGTACACAGCCTCAATTTTAGTTCGCAAAATGCTTTCTCAGCTTCAAGGCTCCATGAGAAAGGAACCTTCTTACTTGTAAGCCTGGACAAGGGCTTAGCTATTTCTCAATACATTCTGATAAATCGTCTATGGTATCCTGCACGGCCCAAAAAACTTTGTACTTCCTTTGGGGTTCGTGGAATCGACATGGAGAGGATGGCAGTGATCTTTGCCGGATCAACAGTTATCCCTTCGGCCGATACTATATGACCAAGCAGAGTGCCTTTAGTGACCAAAAAATGACATTTAGCAGGATTTAACTTCAAACTTGTTTTGAGACACTGCTCAAAGATTTCCCTCACATTTCCCAAGTGATCATGGAAATCTTGAACTATTGCTCTCCTATCCGTGCCTGAAAACACTGAAAAATCATCCATAAAAATGCGCAGAAAGGTGGTTAACCATTTCCCTAGTATCAGATACATTGTTCTATTAAAGGAAGCTGGTGCATTTTTCAAGCCAAAAGCCATGCGGGTATAAACATAAGTGCCCCATGGAGTAACAAAGGCCGTTTTGTCTCTATCTTCAGGATGAATCACTATCTGGTTGTAGCCACTAAAACCATCAAGAAAACTATATAGAGTGTGTCCAGCTACTTCTTCAAGCACCTATTCTGTGAATGGTTGAGGAAAGCCATCTTGAATAGTCACCTTATTTAAAGCACGAAAATCAACGCATACTCTTATTTTGCCACTATTTATAACCATGGAAGAAAGCCACCTTGAATGTTCTACTGGAACAATAATACCTGCCTCTTCCAGTTTTGTTATTTCTAGCTTTACTGCTTCTGCATACTTTGGATTGAGACGATAAGGCCTGCTTCTTGCAGGTGAAGCTCCTTCAACTAAAGGTATTCGATGTAATCCAAGCTCCTCTGGTATCCCTGTTAGGTCTTTGTAGGACCATGCAAAGACATTTTTATAGGAAAAAAGTAGAGAGGTTACCTTCTGTAGTAAAGAGGGATAATGCCATAACCAAGAGGCCAAGTGAACTATTTGAGGGTTCTCTTCATTTCCAAGATTTACTTCTTGAACAAACTTTTCAGAATTGGACTCACTTGAAAATTCATCCCCACTGTATGCAGGAGCGGAGTTCAATTTATGATCCACAATCTGTTCCTTGATCCATCCTAAAGGTATATTTGAAAATGGTAGTTCTTGAAGATCAAAATTAGCCTCCTCAGATGCAGGCACAACTTTGTCACTTTCTGGTCCTGCAAGCATAAAATCATCCAATTTTTCATGTTTACCTGTCTTTTCCTTACATATCATTGTAGTGGTGCCTATTGTCAAATTTTGACTATCTGGGTCTACTAGCCCAATTAGAGGTTTCGGTCCTTCGGGAGGTGCCTGCAAAAGATAAGCTCGAATACCTTGCTTAAGAGAAGAAGTGAGTTCCAGAGGAAGGATTGGCCCATTTTGGCCACTCTTGGCTAAGTGCACAACTTGGGCCTCATGTCGCCCACTTGGGCCACCACCTTGGGCCTCCTGTCGCCCACTTGGGCCACCACCTTGGGCCTCCTGTCGCCCACTTGGGCCACCACCTAGGGCCTCCTGTCGCCCACTTGGGCCACCACCTTGGGCCTCCTGTCGCCCACTTGGGCCACCACCAGCTAGGTGCCCAACTTGGGCTTTTTGGTGCCCAATTTTTGCTTCTTCCTCTAGTTTCTTGCGATCACATATCTTACTCTCTTCCATACTGTTCAAGTGAAAAACATCATTTTTTTCCTCTTTCTGGCCTCCTTGGGCTGCTTCTATAAAATCCTCATTTACTTCACATATCTCCACTGTGCAGCATTCTGTACTCCCCATCATCCAATTTAATAGGGTATCATCTTCAAAAGGCATTACCTGAGTGTCCATTGTATACCCAGTAGCCTTGTTGATGTCTGATCCTTCTTCCAAATGTATCTGTAATTGATTGTTAGTACATGTGGAAATCCATAACTTGTTCTTTCCCCAATCCTGTAGAGCCTTTGCTTGCCTTAGCCAAGGCCTTCCCAAGAGTAGAGGGTATGAGGTCTCCTGTGGCAGGGCAATAACAACAAAGTCTAGAACAAAGTGACAACCCTGCACTATCATAAGTACCTTTTCAACAATGCCAAGTGGTGCAACCCGACGTTGATCTGCTAATGTAACTGTGAAGGGTGCTGCCTTTGTGGGATTCAACTTTAGTTTCTTCATGGTAAAATCGGGCATCAAATTGATGCCAGAACCTCCATCTATGATAACACCTGTGAGAGCTTCATCCTTTATAAAAACAGATAATCTTGAGCTCTAATAGTCAGCCAGGGGTGCAGGGGGAAAGTCAACCATAAAACCATCTATGCTAGGAGGTGGGCACAAGCATGTAGAGTGTATAATTTTCAACAAATCACTTCTTACTTTTGAATCCATCTTTATGAGTTGGTACAGAATAATCTTATGATGAATACCTCTCAAGATTTCCTCAATGCTCACCTCTTGTGTGTCTTCCTGAGGACTTGTTGGTTGATCTTTTAGCAAAGTAGTCACCCTCTCATAAGCTCCTTCAATGTCCGCTTGGTCGGTCCATCCCGCCTTCTTTTCCTCATCTCTATCTTTGAGTCCTCGTTGTTCCTCCCTATAGGCTGTTGCCGCTTGCCTGGCTCTAGTCATCATTGGCATTGACGGAGATGAAACAGCATAAGACTGAGTGGTCATACCTTCTACTTGTGGGGAAACTGCAATCATGTGAATTGGAGGAGGGCGGCTTCTTGGGCAATCCCTGGTATAGTGATCCTTAGCATCTGGACAATGCTGACAGGGCAGTGCACCTTCTGGTAAGGAGCACTTGTTCTGTATATGGCCATACTCACCACAACGATAACACATTAGTGGCCTATTATATCTAGGCCGAGTTGGACGGGTCTCTTCTCTATTAGGTGCATTCGAAGTACTAGCATAATATGAATCCAAAGCTTGATGGTTACCTCATTGTTGTGCTCCTTTGAGGTAGTAGCAGTCTCTAGCTTCATGACCATCTTTGCCACAGAATTGACAACTGACCTTGTTAGGACAATTAACATTGGAATGTCCACTATTGCTACATATTGTACACCAAACCTGTCTTCGTATGTCTTGTGTAGTTCGCAAATCTTCGAGCTCACGACGAAGTTGAGCTGCTTCATCAATAGTGTGGGGCGGGGGCGGCGGCACGACCTTCTCTTCTTGGCGACTTTGCTGCATTCTTAAGGCTTCCAACTCCTTCCTGAGTTGCCCGATAGGATCCAAGTCTGATGCATAATTTGGTTGGGCCTCCCCTTCAAAATGTAGTCTAGCCTCCTCAATGCGCGATGCAGTTGCAACAAAATCATCAAGTGTTGCATCCAATCTAAGAGATTCACGAAGCTTCTGCTGAGATGACTTGGGCAGAGCTTTCTCTATCCATTTTTTTACCAAGAAATCACCTGGAGCATGTGGCAGACGTGAAACAAGTGCTTTTGTTCTAGTGTGAAGTTCATGAAAGGATTCACCTGATCTCAATTTTAGGTTCTCTAGCTGATCTAGAGCTCTTTCCGAGGAGTTGCTTGGTCGGAATGTCTGTGAGAATGCCGTTTTCAGTGCCTCCCACGTAGTGAAGTGTCCATCTGCATATTGACTATACCATTTGTCTGCAAGGCCTTCCAATGTAGATGGGAAGAGTACCAACATTGCATCCTCTCGGCTCTGCAATCCTTGTCCACGGCATAATGAGACGAATCTCCTCACGTGGTCATCCGCATCCTCATAAGCCAATCCCTTAAATGTAGGGAACTTGATGTTCAACCTAGAGAGTAAATGAGAAAGTTCCTCCATTGGCACTGGTGCTTCTTCTGAAGTATCAGAGGAAAAATCTAATGTCCTCCTCAGCTTCTCTTTTGAAAGCGGGGTTGAAGCCAAATCGATGGAAAAATTTAAAGGTAGAGGGGTACTAGCCGAAGGTAGAGCTGACTTCTTGAGGCTCTTTTGTACACGAAGGGGCTCTCTGTCTACTTGAGTGTGGGTCATGTACCCACTCACAGATTGCAAAAAATCAAGAAATTAATGCAACAACAACTATATAGTGCACACTAAATACCTCACACAAAAATGCAAGGGTCCCACCGGGCGTGCCAAACTGTAGAGGAGGTACTGGGGTATCCACTTTTAACAATATCAAATTGTATACATTTCCAGTACTCTACTCAAGGGGGGTTCTCCTTAGGGAAGTATACCCTGTGACATTCTTGTGTGCAGGTACCTTCACTGATAACAGAGAAACCAATAGAAGTGAAAATGTACAGTTATAGAGAAAGGATCAATGACAAGTGCTCTTGAGAGAGGAAATCACTTCGTAACTTTGAAAATGATTACAGAGAGCTAAAATACTACAACAGGATGTAACAGTGGGCTAGCATGCCATTCCAAAGTCTTTATATGGATTGAAGCAGGCACCTAGGGCATGAAATTACAGGTTAACTACATACCTCCAAGACCAAGGTTTTGTCATGAGCAAGGCAGATACTTCTCTGTTCATTAAGAGAAGTAATTTAGAGGTAATATACCTTTGTGTTTATGTTGATGAAATCATCATTACAGGTAATGATGTCAATGGAATCAGATATATCAAAAGTCAAATGATGAAGGAGTTCAAGATCAATGATCTTGGTCTATTGAAATATTTTTTGGGACTTGAATTAGTCTACACTAATTCAGGGATATATATCACTCAGAAAAAATATGTACAAGATATGTTAAAGAAGTTTCACTTGCAGGATGCTAAAGTAGCAAGCACTCCAATGGAGGTAAACCTAAAGCTAAGTGCCCATGAAGGTGATGAAGTCAAGAACATTACAGGTTATCAAAGTATGGTGGGTAGCTTGAACTATGCTACCTTAACAAGGATAGATATTGCATATGGAGTTAGTGTGCTAAGTCAATTTATGCACAAGCCAAGGATACCTCACTTAGAGGCTGCCAAGAGAATCTTGAAGTATCTCAAGGGTACACAGAACCATGGTTTGTATTTCCCTTACACTTCAGATATTGATATCAAAATTTATTCAGATGCAGATTGGGCAGGATGCAAGGATGATAGGAGGAGCACTTCTCGATATATCTCTTTTGCAGGTGACAAACCAATTTCATGGTCTTCAAACAAGCAACCTACTGTTGCTGTGTCTTCCACAGAGGTAGAGTATAGAGGACTAGCTAATGCCACACAAGAAGCAATTTGGATTAAGCTTTTGTATATAGAATTGGGCTTATTTACTAGGTCTCCAATAATCTTTGGAGATAATACAAGTTCTCTTCACCTTGCAGCTAATCCTATTTACCATGCTAGGACCAAACACATAGAGGTCCATTACCATTATGTGAGAGAGAAATTGATAAGCAAGGACATTCAACTTACCTATGTATCAACCA
The DNA here is from genome assembly GCA_020310875.1 of Ceratopteris richardii. NCBI lineage: Eukaryota > Viridiplantae > Streptophyta > Polypodiopsida > Polypodiales > Pteridaceae > Ceratopteris > Ceratopteris richardii. The sequence continues at coordinate 71,479,180 of CM035432.1, read as the reverse complement.
ACATGCAATGTGCAAATTTGTTGACTAAAGCTTTGGATGGAACCAAACTTTGCAGGTTCAAATCCATGATTGGATTGCAGGATATACTTGAAGATTGAAGATGAAGACTTAAGCCAAAATGTTTGGCTTGAGGGGGAGCTGTTGGTGTAAATTACAAGCCTACACATTTGGCTCAAAGGATGCATTGGAGTCTACACATACATGAAGAAGCATAGGAACATATGCTAGTGGTTAATTACCACTTTACCTCATTATAAAAGTCAAATTGACTTGGAATCTCTTGTAATCACCTACCAAAGGATTCGTGGAAAAATTAGTTGTTTGATTGAAAGAATATCTCCAAGCATTTAGGAGCCTGATCATAGGGAGCCAAAAGTTTGAATTTGAATTCAAATTTTTAGTCATCTCTTATAAAAATGGATATGAAAAAGTCGCGGGTAAGAGAGAGCACTCCCGAGCCTAGCATTACTGATTATTGAGTGTCTGTGAGGTCTACACTCAAGCCCATACCTCTCTATACCATTTGGAAATGAGATTCATGCAATGGAGTTGTATAAAAATGTTCATTAATACATACATTCATATTGTCCATCTCTGAATTCTCTGTTAGTCTACTCAAAAGTCTGTCAACTTGTCAAGGGCATATCTCGGTCAATTCTTCACCAAATTCAGTGTTTCAAAGCTTGTTGGATTCAGCTTGAAGTACTCTACATGCTAGCAAAGTTGTAAGACATTCTATTCAGCCATTTTGGAGAAATCTGCGTCGAGGAGAACTCTGGTCATTTTTTGCTACAGTCCTAACAAGTCGGGGGTATAGCTTATGTTGCTAAATTGATTTCTGTTAGCATAGTTTATCATTTTACATCATTACACTTGGAATAGGTAGCTTACTAAGCTAATTAGATACTCCTAAAAGGAATTTTTCCAATTCCTATTGTGTTGGTCATACTGAGCAAAATACCCAGCAGGTGTTTAGACATAAATAGAAGGTTTTCTTGAGTTTGTGACTTCCAAAGTTATCTGTTTTGATTCAATCATTGCACACATCATTTCCAAATGACATAGGACATTTTATGGTGTCATTGGAAAGCTAAGGAGGTCTAGTTATCAACTCTGAAGCAAAAGAGGGCTGGTACAAAGTAGGTTTAGCAGTACCTACTCAGTCTCTTGGAGCATCCATCCATCTATCCCAACACTTTTGATCATTGGTGTATATGTTGATGACATGTTTCTCACTAGTCCTAATGAGAAGCATATTGCTGAATTTAAGGCTGATTTGCATGCCTCCTTTGAGATGTGATGTCTAGTGCATTCGCATCATTATTTGGGCATTTAATTTTTATGCAAGTTGATGGAGGAATAGCTTTGTGTCAAACAAAATTTATTGACACATTAATGTAGTATTTTGGCCCTGAAGATTGCAAACATATTGCTACTCCCATAGAAATAGTTTTATGGTTGAGTCTTTATGATGTTGGTGATGCATTGATGTTCTTCTTTATCAATAGGTTATTGGATCCATTTACTTATGCATAACCATGGCCTAATATTCAATTTTTTATCTCTTATATGAGCATAACCTATACTACAAATGGCATAGGAAACCCATCAAGAATTGTTACCTTGTTGAGTGCTTTGAAGTCGACATGTATTCGAATTTTATTAGTGCTCCTTTTTGCCACAATGACCATGGGAGAAAGCCATTCTAAATGCTCCACCAGAATGATAATTCCAAAATCCTCCATTTTCTAGATCTCTTGGTAGACAAGTTCAACATACTTTGGATTCAATCTCTAGTGTTTACCCCTTATTGGATTGGATCTTTCTACTAGTGGAATCCTATGTTTCTTGAAACTTGCAGGCACTCCTTTGAAATTCTTGTAATGTCATGCAAATACATTAGCATAAGTTTTCGTAAAAAAGTTACCTTTAGAGCAACTCAAGATAGTTCCATAACCATGTGGCCACCAATATAGAATGAGAATTTATCTTTGTTGCGTAGCTCAATTTATTTGACTAATTTTTGTTCCATCAATGTGTATAGAGCCTCTTGTTAATCTTTTGAATCTTCTAAAACTTTTTCTCGCATAGTCCTAGTGTAGTATAGAGGAGCACTTTGAACATCGCTTTGCTCTTCCTTTTCTTGCATCCACTATGTAGGAATTTCATGCATTGTAAAAGAAGCTTCTTCATTAGGTTGCTTTACCTTGCAGGTGGTTTCCTTCCCAACAATCAACTTCATCTATGTTGCACTTAAGAGGAGTTTTCTTCCCCCCTGATGACTTATCATAGGCTCACCCAATCCAACACCTTGCATGGTCTCTTCTTTTTCTTTATGACCTTTTGTACTTATCTCATCTAGAAAAACTCCATAGCACAGAAATGAGGTACCTGTTTCTAGCCATGCCAAAATTTCTTGTTCCTCTTTGACATCCAATCTTGGAATTTTTATCATATCTTGTTCCATACAAATGCCAATTATCTGTGTCATGTTGGTTTGTCCATGGTTGTCTGGCCCTTATTCTAGATGGATTTTTTTGAGCTCCTTTCCTTCATGCTTTACCCACATTGTATCCTTACCCTAATCGTGCAAAATGCTAGCATGCCTCAATGAGGGCCTCTAAATCAATAGTGGAAAGCCCCCATCCACCTATGATAGTTTCAATGTAACAAATTCCAAAGTAAAGGTGTTACCTTGTGCCTCATTTGCAACTTGGGAAACCACTCCCAAGGGTTTTACCATGCTCTGGTATGTTAATGTTACGGTGAAATTGGCTAGTCTTGAGGGTTGAAGCCCAAGCTTCTCCATAGTGTACTTTGGCATCAGGCTTATGTGTGAGCCTCCATCCACTGTAACTCCTTGGAGATTATATCTTTTGATAGTAAACTAAAGCAGATGTGGACACTTCATGTATGATATGCAAAACTTTTGACCTAAATCGTGCATCCATTTTGAATGGATCAACAATATTAACCTCCTTCTGTATTGATTTAACAATATTAAAGCCTCTAATTCCCTAGGCGCATGGGCAATGTGCAAGTCCTCAAGCTCTTTTTGGGCTTTGTTGTATGCTTGGATATCTTCATTGGGAGTAGGCCTACCTCTAACTGTTTGTTTTTCCTTGGTCACTCCATGTGTAGTGGGCTCTCAACTAGGTTCTTCTTGAGGGAGCTTCCCATTTCTCCTTGTTTGCATCACCATAAATTCAATTTCTTCTAAATGCACTACCCTAGCAACTAGTGATGGCATAATGGTTTCAACTGCAACTTATTCCTTTTCTATAGACATCATTTATATATGTGGTCCTAATGTGGATTCTTTATTATTTGGGCAACACATGGTGTAGTGGTCTCTAGCTTCTCAAAAATATTTGCATGGAGGAGAACCCTCTGGTAGAGGAAATTTTTATTGGTAATGTCCGCAGTCTCCATGCCTAAAGCAAAAGAATGACCTTCTTAGCCCATCTCCAAAGTCTCCCAAAGGACCTAGGTTATGAGTATTACCTCGACTTGGAGCCATAGCCATTATATTTGGTTGTGGAAAAGGCCTTGTTTGGACTCCTACTTGTCCCCTATATGCTTTTGTAAGAATCCCTTGTGAGTGGTACTCCTAGGCTTCATGGCCAAGCTTCTTGCATAACTAGAAATTTAAATTTAAAAGAGGACATTCATTTACCACATGTCCTTGTTTGCTACACATTGTGCACCATAGTCCACTCTTCACTCCACTTCCTGCATGAAGTTCATGTAGCTTCTGATGGAGTTTGCCATCTCTTCTATCTAGACTTATTTTAGTTACCATTAGTGTCCATGTGAAAGGCCAAATGACATCAAACACTTCTATATATGTTTTCTGATAAAACGTATAATGGCATGATCATCCATAGACTATATGTTCGATTGCATTCGTAAAACCTAGGAACTGTGAGACGTGCTCTCTATGTATTCTGTAGTCTTTGATTTTTGCAGGCCTACGCAAAGTAGCATGCTCATCATTGGAGTTTTGATTTCTTTTGAGGGGGCATTTTTGCGGGGATCTCTCAGAGTACAATACACCATTGTGCATTGTCTTCACACCACTTCATTGGTATCAGGGCAATTCAAAGCAAAATGTTTTTATTGTTGTGCAAGCGAAGCGGGCATCCATACCTAGATTTTGACTAAGGTGAAACTAGGGCATATATTGTTATCTGAGTCACCAAAGTCACCATTGGTTGCACATGAGTCAGGACCTCAACAATCAAGGAAGATGAAGGTTCCATGGGGTCACCCATTCCAATACTATTCTCCTCGGAGCTCACTTAACTGGCAATCTCTTTCACTAAACTACTCTCTTGTGGTATTTGAGGAGGGGTAAAGACTAAGGTTCATATTACCTTGAACATGTTTTGGGCCCTCAAAGATTCATTCTTTGATTTTGAAGCCTAATTTGAAGCATGTTTGTGGTGATTCTTGGAGCCATCTTGGAGTACTTTCATGTGTAGTTCTCTTTACACAGTTTCAAGAACATCAAGAAGAGTGTTCTTTGTACTTATCTGACAATGAATATTCAGCTTTGGGTTGTGGTTTTGGCCACATTAGCAAATTTAGAGGTTTCTTGAAAGGTTTTAGTTGTGGTGGGAGCAAGCACCACAAGTTTACATAGGTTTTTTGAGCCTAATGAACAAAGTTGATAGACACTTGTAGGTGTTATTGTATAGTGTTTGGGCTGTAAATTCAGCCTTTCAATGCCATTTTACTACATACAATGAGCACATACACAGTATGTACACTTGTGTGGATAGTGCTTATGTAGATCCATGTGGTCATTGATATAGTGGTTATGTTTTTTGCATAAAGCATTTGACGTTGATAAAGAGGTCATGGTGAGGTTTTCTTAACTAGGAGACACCCAAATGTCGGGGTCTCTTTGGTGATGCAGGTGGAAGACTTACCCATCCTCGCCATAAGAGATGTATGCCTCACCATAAGATATGTATGTTAGTTGTTCATAGGTGCTCGATAAGCCTAGTTGGCTTCTTTTGGTTACGTGGTTATATGTAGTGGAGTCAATGTTCCATTATGCAAAGGAGAATTTGGCAAATTTTTTTCTAGATTTTTGTTTTTCAACTATACAGTGGTCCATTTTACTCCTTGACACACTTATTGGTGTAAACACATTCTCAGATAAACCTTTTGGTTGATCATTGTTGTTCATTAATCCATTTTTTTGGGGAGACCATGTCAAATTTTTCCCAAAATGTGACACTTGGTCATCCTTTTTCTTTAGCCTTAGTGGTGTTTCGGCTCTTCTAGCTCCATTATCATTCTAGTCGATTCTCTATCATCATGGCATAAAAAATTTGAGGCACGTTTGGTAGATCTAGGTCTAGTGCTAGTGTTCCCATGAGGAGCTATAACTTGGAGGGCAAAGAAAATTTTGAGATCTGAAAATTTGAAGGCACAAACTTTGCTCTATGGAAATAAGATTAAAGATGTGCTTATTCAAAGGAGATAGTGGAAGCCAATAAATGGGATCTCAAAGAAGCTTGTTGATATGGATGATGATGATTGGTATGAATTGGATGAAATGAACAAGTCTACCATTCGATTGCACTTGACAGATAATGTTTACTTTATAATAGTGGATTGTGAAAGTGCATAGGAGCTTTGGAAGAAATTATGCAATACATATGAAAAAGAAACAACATCAAATAAAGTGTATCCGATGAGAAAGTTATATGAAGTTCACATGGACAAAGATAGTCTGCTACGCATCTAAATGATTTTGATGCTATATTCTCTTAGTTACAGGCTCAAAAAATGGGGATAGATAATGAAATCAAATTAGGCTTGTTCCTATGCACCTTGCCATGATCATGGGATAGATTTTGTGTAGCTATTAGAAATAGTGCACATGGTGGTAAACTATTCTATGATGACATATGTGGAGCACTCTTGAGTGAGGAGATTCATAGAAAATCTATGGTTGGCACTCAGAGTGGGGATGCCATGTTCATGATTTTTACCAAGGAAAGGATTAGCAACATGGAAGGAGCAAGAATAAGGAAAGGATTGGTCAACGAAATAAGAGTAGACATAAATCAAGGAAGAGCAATATTGAATGCCATTATTTTCATAAGAAAGGACATATGAAGAAATACTTCTACACATTAAAGAATGCTAAAGGTAAACAAAAAAATGTTGATGGGCATGCTAAACAGCCACTTGCATGTTTGTGATTCTTACTAAGGAAAGAATCAACAACATAGCGTGAGCAAGAACAAGGAAAAGATTGGTCAACAAAATAAGAGTAGACATAAATCAAGGAAGGGTGATAACGAATGCCATTATTGTCATAAGAAGGGGCACAGTAAGAAAGACTTCTATGCATTAAAGAATGCTAAATGTAAACAACAAAATGTTGATGGACATGTTAAAGAGCTACCTGCACCATCGGCCTTGACTGTGAAGATTCAAAAAATTAATGCTATTCTAATGATGTTGGTGTGTTGAAACTTTACAATACTATGCCCACTGAGGCTCTTATGGTTGATTATCTTTCCCACATGTGGCTGGTAGATTTTGCTGCAGCTCTCTACTTATGCAGCAAAGTCTCTTGCTACCGTGAGACTTGCTGACTCTTACGAGCGTGACACTGTCAGGATTGGAGATGTGGTTGTGCAGTTCATTTATGGTTCAAGATTGACTATGCGTAATGTATGCCACGTACCTTAGTTATCATGTAGTTTGATGTCAGCTGGTTAATTTGATGACCTTGGTTACAAGGTGGCTTTCTATGCTCAGTCATTTCACATATCAAAGGGAAATATGATCATTGCAAAAAGGAAGAAAGTTGGCCCACTTTATCTTTTATTTGTATCATAGAAAGAACACTTGTTAGCTATTACTTTATAGCCTTGGGCCACATATCTCATAATGGAATGGAAAATCTTCCAAGAACATACAAAACCTTACTCAAGAGAGTACTACCATCCTTGGCCTTCACTGATCCAATTGACTTCACATTGTGCTTTGTATTGTCACTTGTTTGAACTACATGATTAGTTACTTTACTATCCAAATCAGTCATCAAAGCTATGTTGCCACTCAGGTGATTGCTACACCCTGAGTCAATGTAGATGACTCTTTGGTCTTCACTTTTCCTTTCACAAGTTGCATTCATTATCAATGTTGAATCCTCCTTCTGATCTGAAGCATAATTGTAGTAGGTATTGTTATATTGTTGACTTTGGAATCCTCTACCTGCATTTCTTCCAAAGTAACCTCTACTACCACTACCTTTGAAATTACCTCTTTGATTTTTGCCACCTCTTCCTCTTGAATTAAAATTCTGATTATATCCACCATTACTCTGAGTATTATGCCAACAATCATTAGCTAAATGATTTGTCTTACCACAAATCCAGCAAGCTTTGAATCCATCTTTATTACTCCTACCTCTTCCTCTACCTTTGCCACCTCCTCTTCCTCTTAGGAAGTTATCTTGGCTAGTTGTACCTTCATCTTCATTTGCTTGTTGCTTCCCTTTGATATTCTTCTTCTTATCCTTTGAATACATTGCATGACCTGTACTTTTATCACTTTCTTCTTTGACATCCTGCTCAAAAGTTAGCATGTGTCCTAGCAACTGATTTAGGTCAGGAGTAAAATGATCTAGTGATAATTCAGTAGACAAAATGAATGGCTTCCATTTATCATCACCTCTCAAACCTGTGAGGATTTTCCTTACCAATTTATCCTCCTCAATATCTTCATCAACTGCTCCTAATGCATCTGCAATGTCCTTCATCCTTGTTACATAATCTGAGATGGATTGAGAGGCCTTCTTCTTGAATGTGGTAAATTCTGCCCACAAGGATGCCTTCCTTGACTTTGTGGTGTTTTGGAAATGATCCTCCAAAGCATTCCATATATCACTTGCACTTTCAAGACCTCTAATGTGAGGTAGCAAGTAATCATCAACTGCCATGTAGATAATGCTCCTGGCTTGAGCATCTTTCTTCATCCAAGTCTTCAAATCTGATAATTCTTCCCTAGTTGGAACACTAGGATCTTTGAACTGAGGCTTTTCTTCTTCACCCGTAATATAACCTATCAAGTCTTTGCTCATAGGATGAGCTTCCATCCTCATTGACCATGCTGGATAGTTCTCTCTATCCATTTTCTCTATCTGAAGAGAATCTCCCATCCTTTCTTCACATGTGTATTAAATCCTTCAAGGCTTTATGAGTAATAAGATTACCTTTGCTTTGAATGAAGTTCCTTTTGTCTTCCTTGATATCTTCTGGCCTCCTTCTCAAGCTTTGCTTTCAAGCTTTCACCTTTTGAATCTTCAAATGTTGAATTCTTTATAGCTGTAGCAGTCGGGGTCCTCCTTTCTTCAATTTTGATGTTTCCTGCTCTGATACCACTGATGGAGAGTGTTAATATCCAAAAGAACAAGCTACTCTTGAAGTTAGAGCACCTCTATATCAAGAGTAACTCAAAACCTTCACCAATTTAGAGGATCAATGATCAATTATCAAAATTTTGATCAAACTGTGAAGAAGATGACTACACAGAAAGTCTGCTTCACATAATTGTCTCATTGACTGATCAAATGTGTAAAGTTTTTTATAAAACTTTGCACAAGGTGTCGCCTATAGTTTGTGCATCTTCTCAAAGTTAAATCATTTCAAAACACTCATTAGATCTTGAGAAATGATCTCAACAAGTCACCTATGACTGTTCTTCTGAGGAGTCGATTCAGACACATATAACTTCTAACACTTGGTTCTCTCAATCTAGAACCCGTTTATGCAAATGCTTTTAGCCATAGGTAGCTTACCTTCCAAATTAAAGAATGAGTTCTTGCTTGCTCAAAACTTTACATTGTGGAAGGAGAACTGATCAAAACATTAGCATCGAATTTTGCACCTCCTGCAACTTCTCTTCTTTCCATTTACACATGTAAATGTTCCTACACTCAATTCTCTCAGGGTGATCACAATTAGAAGCTGAAAATTTGTACAGAGGTCACTCAACTATAGACTTAGACTTGTACAAAATCATTTCACAAAAGATTCAACACATAAGGAGAATACTCAGAAAGATCGAGCGCAACATGTCTTCATTTCTGGAAAATTTTTACATCTGAGTGATGAGAGAGATCCTACTCACTTCTAAAATGTCTAATGACATATAATTCTCCTCAAATCTTGTTCTTACACATTCTCTCATATTTGCTCTGACATTTTCCCTTGTATATATAGTCAAATATTTACAAGATCATAACTAATCAAACGTATAAGTGAGCTAACTCTAAATTAATGTACATATGTGTACACATCTTCATCTTCTGAATATGCACTTCCTTCATGCTTCATAACTTGATCTTTCCTTTAGTCCTTGACTTCAATTCTTCATCAAAACTTCAATTGTTGATTGCCCTGCACCAACAACCTTCCCTACACCCATCCTTCATCCCCACATCTTCTCCACACATCCTGAAAATTCATCGAAATTCATCATATGCACCCTTCTCTTGTCATTTCCCTCATTTGTGTGTGTGTGAGAGAGAGAGAGAGCAAGCAAGAGAGTATGTTTGCATGGATTTGTGAGTTTTCTTTGCAAGATATTGCTTCAGTATGAGATTACAACACTCCATGTAAAATTTTTTAGTTTTCACCATCTCTGCCGAATGCCTCAGACCATTGTGATGGTCTGAGAACTTTGTGTTTTTGTGAATAAATCATAGTGAGGGTTAGAGAATCTTAGAACACTAAGGAATCCATTGTTGCATCCTAAAAATTTGCATTTTTTTGGACCATCACGATTGGCTCATGCCATCGCGATGACCATTGGCCATTGTGATTGGCTCACACCATTGCAATGGGCTAATGCCATCGGAATGTTTCCAGACCATCGCGATAGGCTCAAGCCATTGCAATGACCATTGACCATCACTATTGGCTCAAGCCATCATGATGACTCATTGTACCATCGTGATGACCACCTCGACCATGCCATCACAATTGGTTCATACCATCATGATGCCTTCAGACCATCGTGCATGTTGACCATCGCCATGGGCTCATGCCATCACAATGATGTCTGACCATCGTGATTGGTTCACACCATCGCGATGAGAGATCACAACATCGTGATTAGCTTAATCCATCATGATGTGACCAAGCCATCATGATGTGACCAAGCCATCATGATTGGCTCACACCATCGCATTGGGCTCATTGTAGACCATCACAACAACACGCCTCACCATCATGATTATGCCACATCATCACGATTGGGTAAGACCATAGTGACGGTTCATGAGCGTGTGACTTAGCCAGACCATTCTGACAGTTCACTAGAAATGGCCAAATCAGGGTTTTTGGAATTTTTTTGCAATATTTTCTCTTTAAATTTTTAATTATTGATATAGGGCAACCAGAGGTCATCTTTATTGGGAATTTTCAATGATCGACAAGCAGAAAAGAAGCGGCTTGGTGTAACAATAACACCTATACTAGGGGCCATTCAAGGACTCTTAGAAGCAAAAGCAAGGATAGTAAGTGCCCTACCTGCCCTATTCTATTCAATTACTAGCAAGGCATAGAACCTTCAATTGGATAGGGATGAGTGGGATTTAAGTGATAATGGATGTTTATTAGGGAAGAATTCTTGAGTATTGAGAGTGTAAGTGTAACCTGACAAAGAACTTAATTTCTAGATTGCAACAACTCAAATACATCACAAAAAACGATACCTAATGATTGAATATTCAAAAGACAAGAATTTAAGGGCAAATCAAAGAACCAAGTAATTGACTCAAAGGGACTTACTAAAACCTAGATTCTTGACAAGTCGAGGGACTAAAGGAGCTACAATTAATGAACCTCAGATTAGGAAAGCACATAGGATGGGCTGAACTATGTAGCATTAGGTCATCTGAAGCTAGTGTTAGAACCACAACATGATCTTGGGCTCAATAACTCAGTTGTTACCTGTATGGACTAAGCTCGAAAACAAGTGAGTCAGATATGTCCTACAGCATGGAAAGACCAGAAGGTGGTTCAGGGTTTGCATACTTAGAAAGACCTGAAGGGCCATACAAAACCCAACTAGAGTACATTTGAACCAACCAATTAGATGCTTGCATCTATGAGGATGGTTTGAGGAGGCTTATCATCCAATTGAGAAAACTTGATCAACTCATTGGATTGGAGCATCTAGTGGTCAAATTTGAGAGAGATGCATATATCTATAAGGAGGGAACGATGTACATAATTACCAATCAACCCAATATTACCGATGAACTTTGAATAGTAATTTTTGTAGCGGAAAGGGGTGACTTAAAACATGAATAGTTAGATGGTGAACCTAGAACACCGAGAGGTAAATCTGTGTTGACATGGCTACTCAACCCAGAATGGATCCCTCAGGATAAGAAAAGTATTGATTTATTTCTAAATAGGGATACAAATGAGGCATTCTGGAGGTATAGGTCTGAGCAACCAAGTGAACTAGGAACAGTCACTATCTATGAGTTCAAGGATATCGATACACCTAAAAAAGTGGTGCACCTAGATAACACATTAGAATGAGTATTCCTGGTATCTAAACACGGGAGGCATGCCTATACATGGAGGGGTGAATTGGTTTTTTCCCCACCACGAGCTAATGTTGCCTTTGGCCACCAAGGAGTAGGAACATCCAAGGCTCATGGTTCCCAAAGAGAAAAAGGCAAAGAGAGACCTTAAGTGAGCTTTGCTAATATGATAGGAAGAGACCAATCAACAATAGAAACAGATGTTGATATATTTAGGTAGTGATGTGTGTGAACACTCTAGGACCGCCATGGCACTTTTTTCCCTCTTTATGAGGTTTTTTTTCCCCGGCTTGTATATATTCCTATTGCCCTAATGGGCTACTTATATTTGTACATTCTAGTGGTAATACATTCAATATTGTGTGTTGAGCTCCAAGCTTCTTCTTCTTCCTTGTGCTGTTTGTGTGCTTCCGCAGACGTCTAACTCCAACAATTGGTATCAGAGCAGGTCGCCGCTTCATCTAGGGCATCTCGACACCTCTCCGATTGCAATTTGAGAATCATACAAATTTTGGTGAGCATACTCAACGTGTTTTCGAGATCAAAACAGCTTCGCTGTGTGGTGCCAAAATCACGATCTGAGCTCATTTTAGCCTTTGAATGCACTATCATAGCGCTTGTGTAGGCTATTTCGCCTTTTTGTGCCAAAGGTATATACCAATTTCGGTTCGCCAGTATAAGCACCTAGAACTCCGTATAGGTCTAGCATAATTTGTCTCGGTAGTTCTGCTCAACTTTTTGAGATACAGAGAATTTTCTACATCAAGGTATTTTAGTCACCGGCCATGGCTGAAAGCAATGATGTATTTCGTATGTTGGCTGTTGAGGATAAGTTAGATGGTACCAATTACCCATTGTGGGCTTATATGATGCGACATGTATTGGTTGCAAAAGGACTATGGAACATTATGCAGGGTGTTGAAAAACATCCTATCACACTTGCAACTGTTACAACTGCAGGTACTGAAGCTAATGAAGAAGGTGTCGAAGATGATGATATTTTGCATATTCCTATTCATGTTGTGGTTTCTGCTGCACCTACTATAGAGAAAATTTGTTGGGATGGCAGAGATGCCCATGCACATGCATTGATAGCTTTGTCTATCAAACATGCCATTATTCCTCACATACGCTCTTGCAGAACAACTAAGGATGCTTGCGATACACTTACCGCATTGTACCAAGCTAGGAATGAGGCTCGTGTTGCTTATCTCTGAAAACAGTTGGAGAGTGAGCACATGAATGAAGGTGATTCTATGGACAATTTTCTAACAAAGATCAAATACTTGAAGGAACAGTTGATTTCTGTTGATGAGGTTATACCAGATAGCTCACTTGTGCAGACCGTGCTGAATGGTCTTCCTGATTTATATCAGAGTTTTGCTTCTACTCTTCGGTTGATGATGAAGAGGGAAGACAAAGATGAAAAGAAATCAAAAAACCAGAAATTGTTCTGTAAGTACTATAAAAGAAATGATCATATCATAAAAAACTATTCAAAACTGGCTCCTAAAAAGGCAAAGAAGAAAGAGGCTGGAATGGTTGTTGTAGAGGCCTCTACACCAAAAACAGAGTCTGTTAATCTTGTGCAGGAAGAAGAATGGGCATTTACTACTGTTTGCAGTCTTGACCCATCTTCTCATGAGCAGTGCATGTCTGCGGTAGACTCAGATATTTAGTACTTTGACAGTGGGGTGACCAAACATATTACCTCATAGGGCAGTTTCTTCTCTTCACTCAAGCCTGCCCCTACAGGGAATATTGTTACATGCACCAACAACTCCTCTTATCCTCTTATGGGAGTTGGTAAGATAATTTTGACTACTAATGGTGGTAGTTCTTTCACTTTCTCACATGCTTTATTTGTGCCAGGGATCAAGAAGAACCTGTTATCAGTTTCTACATTAGCCAAGATCGGCTTGGTTGTAAAATTTGTTGATGACAGGTGTACAGTTCATAATCTGTCAAATGGCAATGTGATTATTGCTTCTGGCATTTTATATCGTGGGCTATATAAGCTCATATACTATGAAAGATCTATGAATGATTCAGCATGTGCAGTATATGATTCTCAAGCTATGTCAGATGCAAAGCTTTGGCATGCACGCTTTGGTCATTTGAATTTTGCTAGTTTGCTATGCGTGTAGAAATCTGAAATGGTTTCCTCTTTGCCCAAACTTGAGGCACCTAGAAAACATGTTTCTGAAGGTTGTATTTTGGGCAAAATGTAGCGTTCCTTATTTCCAAAAGATGGTTCAGTTTGGGCTACTCAAAAATTGCAACTTGTACATAATGATATCTGTGGTCCTATGCAGACACTGTCTTTTGGAAATTATCTTTACTTCGTGACTTTCATTGATGATTTTTCTAGGCATGCATGGGTATATCCATTGAAGGCGAAGTCCGAAGTGTTCATGTGCTTCAAACAGTTTTTGGTTTTACATGAAAATCTGTCAGCATGTAAAATGGGCACCCTTCATTCTAATCGGGGGGGGGGATATATGTCTTCTGATTTTAATGCATTTCTGGCTGAACGTGGGATAAAACACCAGTGTACAATGCCGTATACACCTCAACAAAATGGAGTTGTGGAATGAAAGAATAGTTCACTCATGGAGATGCCGAGGTGTATAGTCAAGAGTCAGGCTTTACCACATAGTTTCTAGCTTGAGGCTGTCATGTGTGCAGCATATGTACTTAACAAGTGTCCCACTGAAGCGCTGTAGCCTATCACTCCATATGAGGCTTGGCATGACCACAAGCCATCTATTGCTCATTTGCGTGTTTTTGGTTGTTTGGCATATGCATTAGTGCCCAAACAACATCCAAAAAAATCGGATGATAAAGCGGTAAAATGTAGTTTTGTTGGGTATAGTTCTGAAAGTAAAGGCTCTTGTCTGTATCATCCACAGACTAAATGCATTCTTGTTAGCCATGATGTTGTTTTTGTGGAAGATGCTATTCAGCCATTGCTTTCATTACTAAGGAGACATATGTTAGCTCCAAAGACATGTATGATACTTTGCTGCCTCTTTTTACAGGTGGACAGTCTAGTGCTGGTCCCAATGAGGCAACTTCTCAACCTTTGCAGGTTTCATGTGATGATGCAGATCATTCCATTTCTGATGCAGATTTACATGATGGACTTATGAGAGAGCGGATATTGAGGAGGCAAGAACTATGCCAAAATGGATGGTGCAAACTTTGCATGACACCAAATTAGATACACCTCTATCATATCGTACTCGTTCAGGCTCTCATAGTGCCTCGTTTGCATCAGGTCGCTATGCCATTGGTGCATCTAGTCTCTGTGATGAGAATGAAAGATGCACAAAATTCAGAAAATTGGATGGTTGTTATGCAATCTGAATATGATACTATAATGAATAATGGTACTTGGTCTGTGTGTGACTTGCCTCCTGGCAAGAAGGCCATTGGCACTAAGTGGGTTTACAAGGTGAAGTGTAAGCTTGATGGAACAATTGATAGGTATAAGGCTAGGCTTGTTGCAAAGGGTTATGCGTAGGAAAGAGGCATTGATTTTGATGAGACCTTTGCACCTACATGTCGTATGACTACTGTTCGGAGCATCTGTGCACTTGCAGCCCATCATGGTTGGAATGTACATCAGCTGGACATTAAAACAACATTTCTGAATGGTGACTTGCATGAAGAAGTGTATGTTTTTCAGCCACGTGGATTTGTGCAAAAAGGGCATGAAAACCAAGTGTGCAGGTTAAAGAAGGCATTATATGGTTTAAAGCAAGCACCACATCCTTGGTGTGAGAAGATGCATGCCTATCTGATTGCACATGGTTTTGAGAATAGTCCAACCGAAAGCACCTTATATGTTAAGCGTGCTAATGATGTGCTTTTGATCATTGTTGTCTATGTTGATGACATGCTGCTCACTGGTCCTATTGAGAAGCATATTGCTGATTTTAAGGCTGGTTTGCATGCCTCATTTGAGATGTCTGATTTGGGGCATTTGCATTATTATTTGGGCATTCAGTTTATGCACGTTGATGGCAGAATGGCTTTGTGTCAAATGAAATATATTGACACATTATTGCAGCGTTTTGGCCTTGAAGATTGTAAACCTATTGCCACTCCTATGGAGACAAGTTTACAACTGAGTCTTCATGATGTTGGAGATGCATTTGATGTTGTTCTCTATCAGCAGGCTGCTGAATGCTTGATTTACTCAAAAATATAGAACATATCAATATGAGAGTCCACCGATGGAACCTAGCTAGAGCCAGACTATACTAATGTCATGTATGCCAATCCCAACTCATGGCCCCAATTGAGACAGAAAAGACCACAAGGCCCTAAAGGAACATGATTTAGGTGCCAAGGAGACCATTATATAAGGGATTGATCACATCCTCCACTAGCAGGACAACCACAATATTATAAATTTCAAGGTTTTTGTTTTGATTGCAGCAAGGAACATGTCATACGAGAATATACGAGAATGTCCTAAAAACCCTGCCAATGCCTCTAAAGTAACCCCCATTAATGTAATTGGCATTGTGCACACTTCAAATGGATCTACACCAACCTATGTACCTTCCCAAGCAATAACTAGAGCCCAAGTTGTGCTACATAATCAATAGAAAAACCCTGAAAGACAGCTGAGAGTAGTGAATTGGAGAGTCGAATGGAAGGAAAACTAGATATTGGAAGGATTCATGAGAAAGCCTTAAAAGAAAATTGAGTAAGAAAATAAATGAACTAGAAGGAAACTTAAAGGAGACTAGAGCCAAAATCTTAGAACTAGCATCACAAGAGTCAAATAAGGAGAACCAAAATCCAAGACCAGGATCCATTCTAGTCGAACCTATATCAAAGAATCTGGATATGATGTTCAAAGCTTACCAAGCAAGATTAAGAGAAGGACCCCAAGTGGGAGAATTAAGTAAGAACTATCCCAGAGCAGGTCTAGAAATCGAGGAACTAAGCTCTGCATGAAAATGGTAGAATTGGCTCAAACCATGTTTGAAGCATCTCAAGATGTCAATTAGAGCAACCTAGTGAAACCCGGGCTACACTTTCAAGGACTACTAGAGAGATTGGAACACTTAATTTCTAACAATGAGAAGAATGATCCTAAGAGGACCTATCCTCATTAGGGGAAAAAGTGGACCTTGCATGGGCCTTGTAAGGATCCCTAATTTTTAGGGATTAAAGAGCTTAATCTCTGAGCTTAAGGAGGCATATGAAACCACCAATGGTTTTCTGAAATAAAATAATATTTGATGATCTACTTTATTTGAAGTCTCAAATGTGAGCATTTAGAACCATTCGATCATCTAAATCAATGGACAGTATTAAAATGCATGGAATCTTAGAGAGAGAAGGGGATTACTTTATGTGGCATTGGGCCTCAACTCTTGAAGAGTCTCTGCAGGTTTTTCGATCGTTAGATCTTGAGGCATCCAACGTTTGAGCGCAATTGGGGCTTAGCCATATTCGGCGCTGCACGTTGACTGTTAGATTGAGGCCTTCATCTGATGGTTCCGGAGAAAAGGCACCATTGGATTCTAAGCGAGCAATCTAAGCCATCGGATCATGGTTAGATCCAATGGCCTATATTTGAAGTGCCCAAAACCCTTCAGATTTAAACTACTCCGTCCGATGGAGGTCTTCATCCAACGATCTACATCGATTCACGCATTTCATAATCATTTCTCTCATCCTAGTCGTTTGCTACCAAGCAGATCTAAGGGTCCAAGATTAAAGATGCCTTGACCTTTGTCCTTTCACCTTAGCCATTAGATCTTTCAAGCAATCAAAGGTTCCAAATGATTTTTGAGAATTTCAAAACCATTCTCAGGAGCAGACCCACTAACTCTAGATGGTTTTTACATGTTTGACCACAAGAAAACAAGGGAAGCATATGCCTACCCTATGTGATTAAGGGACTAGTTTGCGGCCACCACCCTCTTCTCATTGGTCCATTCCTAATCACTCCTTAAGCTAAAAGGCCCATGCAGGGTTCACCTTTTTTCCTAATGTATCTTGAATGCATAGGAAGATACCACACCTTCTGTGTCACAAGTGCCTAATACTACAAATTGGGAGAATCGTTCTTCGATACATAAGTATTCACAAGGATTTCTAAGAGAAATTCAAGAAAAGAAATGGAAAATGGAGCAAGAAACACACCCATCGATTCAAGAGATAGACGATCTCCAGGAACAATTCCTAGAGGACATACCCTCTATATATGATGAGCAAGAGGAGGAGCAACCTAGTGAACATACAAATTTTGAGTATGATTCTCTGCAAGAATTGCCTCACTTTACCGGTCCTTGGGAAGCAAAGTCAATCAGTATGACAGCACCCACCATACTAGTAAGAAATGAAGATTCATTTAATCCTAGGAACACGGATGTAATAAAGAACACTAAAGTGTAGTGTCATCTCACTTTAGAAGAGTTGTTGAGGGTTAAGCGTGTTGTGGAAACATGTGGCAAACCAATTACCAGAGATAGCTACTATCCACTCTCAAGAAGATTCACATAGAAAAGTGCCAAAAATAACCATTGAAAGGATTGGAGACATGAGTGAAGGAGAAGAGGGAAATACTTATTTGCATATCTCCTACCATGGTTACACCACCAAATCAATCCTAGACTCAGGTGCTGGACTAGCCATTTTCACCACTTCCCTATGGAAATGATGGGGTAAGCCAGCCCCAAGACCCACGAGAATGAAGATGCAAATGGCTGATGGTCATATTGAGAAACCCTTAGGTTTACTGGAAGGAATATCCCTCACTACTTGTGGTGTAGAGTTTGAGCACACCTTTGCCATTTGTGAGTTTGGAAAGAACCACACTTACAAGATGCTTTTGGGACATCATTTCATGCAACAATTGTGAATCGTACCAGATTGGAGAGCCAACTCTTTGTACTTGCAACATCTAGGAGTGACTACCAAAGTCAACCTCAAAGACTATTCCCATCGTGATGTACCCCTAGCTATAGTGGAATACCATCTATAAAACACATGAAGAAACTGAGTCAATTCAATATTTAGAATCAGACCCTTCATGGTTGCACGAGGACACCCATTTATGGATGTGTAAAGTTGCGGAACAAGAAGAGGAGCAAAAATCCAAAACCTTAGGATCCGATCGACATCCACTTACCCTTATGATCCTGCCTATGTGCCAATAGTATTTCTAGATGAGTCATTTGAGCCTCACGGTTGGGCAGAGATCTTAGTCACCATGGACATAGTGGTAAACAAAGAACAATGTGTTGAGAGTTCCATGCTCCACCCTTATGTCCAAAGCTAGTTTCATTCTCATGCAAGTTCACTTATCCCACATGCAAGGGAATTCTCCCAAACTCCATATAAGCAAGGCCTCCCTTCACTCCACACAAGTCATTTCCACTCTAGCTCATTGCCAAGAGTGCACTTCCACTCCTCATGGAGTCTCCATGCTCATAGAGCATCTTATGTAAGTCATTTCCATTTCTACTTTAATTCATTTCATCATGTTTTGTTATCTTTTGTTCCTTCCTCCATAGCTTCTTAGATGTGTGCATGTCATTAGAGTAGGAGTAGTGTTTTGTTATTTCAACATGGTATCAGAGCATAGGTTAATTGTTTTTTCCTTGAGTTTATGTTTTCATTTATTTTGCTTTGTAATCACTAGCATATATGTCATTTCTAATCCCTCCCTCCCTCCCTCCCATATCTCAATAACAGTGCTTCTAAGCACTACTTTTGTTTCACATTCTCTTATCATTTTCATCATTTTAAGTTTTGAAAGTTTTTAATCTTCCTTTTTTTTATCATAATTATCATTGTTTCTTATATCTATATTTCATTTTTGCAATTATTAATAACGGTGCTTTTGAGCATGAGGACACACTCTATTGTTAAAGAGTTTCTCCATCATAGCTACATCCCGAATTGGTGCCACCTTTATACGAGAGGAGCAATCAAAATGGGTTATGAAGGCTAACTCTTCAGCTCAAGTATGAATTGATCATCAAAGATGCAACCGTCCACAAGCCTGCCATGAAGTTTGGCACATTCATCTCCTTCAGGTGAAGATGTTAATGGCAAAGTAGATTCAAGAATCCAAGCAAGCTTTTTGGGCAATTAAGTACAGGATTTGAAGCAACAAACTTCTGGATAACTCAAGGTATCTATGCATGCCCTCCTTTGCATCAAAATATGCAGATGACTCCTTCTGGTTTCTTCATGAAATAGAAGGTTTGAGAGCTTAAACTTAAGGTATAATGCTGCAGATGAAGCAAATAAAAGCATCGATTGGAGTCTAGCACAGAGATCGAAGTAGTAATATTAGAGTTTTGTCTCACTACCTGTGCATGGACAAACTTCTACACAACAAGTTGCAGACAATCCCATGCACTCTAAAACAGAAGTCTTTTCTTAGAAGAATGCATATGTGAAGAAGACGTCGAGCACACTGTTGCCTGCTACCCATAAGCTTCACTTCATTGTACATGTCTGTGCTAGAGATTGGGCTGCTACCAGTTTTGGAAGAGAAAGGATACAACTCCAAAGAGAATGAATGGATAGCTTCATTTCGAATATATTTGGCATGTAGGGTAGCTTGTTTTATTGAGAAGTGCCAAATCTTCCCTCACTTTAGGCACAAATTCCATCTGTCCTGCTTAAAAGCTTTTATGAGCTCATGGGCATCTATTTGGATTCCTTGAAGTGTCAAAGAATTTTTGAGAAGAGGGCTATTCCATTAAAACAAGAGATCAAGGATTTTATCTTATATGTAACCATCATGATATTATGTATTTAAGGACAGAAACTTGATGCTTTATACCTTGTATTGACAAAGAGAAAACAAGCCCCATGTAATGGGATTAGACACTGCCACCCTAAAGGAGTGGTAAGATCTTCCCTATGGCTTGAACAAATGCTACTCAAAGCCCACCCCCTACAAAATATCCTATCAATGGATCTCATAAAGACTACAACTACAGAATAATGCTTAAAAAAAAGTGGCAAATGATTCCAAAGCACCACCTACCCCATGATGTAAACCCTTTGTATGTCTAGGGATCCCATATGTCCCTAGATCCCATTAAAAACCACTTGGATCCCATATGTCCAAGTTATGTCCAAGGATCCCATATGTCCTTGGATCCTAAAACCCAAATGGACTAATTGATCCCATATATCACTAGTCCCTCATATTAAAAACAAAAGGGTCATCACATGGAGGAAGGTTGTTGAGAGTTCCATGCTCCACCCTTTTGTCCAAAGCTAGTGTCATTCTCATGCAAGTTCACTTATCCCACATGCAAGGGAATTCTCTCAAACTCCATATAAGCAAGGCCTCCCTTCACTCCACACAAGTCATTTCCACTCTAGCTCATTGCCAAGAGTGCACTTCCACTCCTCATGGAGTCTCCATACTCATAGAGCATCTTATGTAAGTCATTTCCATTTCTACTTTAATTCACTTCATCATGTTTTGTTATCTTTTGTTCCTTCCTCCATAGCTTGTTAGATGTGTGCATGTCATTAGAGTGGGAGTAGTGTTTTGTTATTTCAACACAATGGACTCCTCACTATGATGAGGATGGCTATCATCTCTATCTTTATGATAGAACCCATTGAAGATGAGCCTTGTTGAGCCCATAAAAGTCATATTGGTTAAAGTCAATTGCAATCAAAGTCAATCGTGATCAAAGACAAAAGGTCAAAGTAAAACGAATCAACATCAACATGGTCAAGGACAAAGTCAACATGGGTGAAGTCAAAGTGTTCGAAGTACAGGTGTCAAGGTGCACACGTAGTGCACAAGTAATTGTCCACAATGGGGTGAATTGGAGAAAGTGGTTGTAGGTTGCAGAGGTATTTCTCTAATTTCCCTAAGCTTCAAAGTGTTTTTAAAGTATTTTGGAAGGTTCAGGTGAACCCCCTCTTAGGTGCACAAGTGAAGACTTAAAAGGAAAATGTGAAGGTATGTGAAGCGGCAGCGTACACAGAAGTGAAAGTATGGCCCCCCAATTAAAATTTTTGTTTTAGTCTAAAGTCACTACAGGATAAAACAGGGATTCATTGGCTTTCCACTTGAGCAGAGAATCTTGGGACATCAAAGTGAGCACCAAAATACTCTTGCAGTTAGGAGCGTACATGAATCGACACTCAAATCAAGGCAAGGACTATTCTTGGACTATTCTAAGACTAAGCAGGAGTGAGCATAGTCTAAGCTAGGCAAGAGAGAGAAGTGCAAGAGACACACAGTGTGCGACGCAGAGAAGTGAAGTGCAAGGTGTGCATGAAGAGTGACCAAGGAAGTATGCAGAGAAGTGCTAAGCTATTCGCCCCAAGGATCCCAAGGTCTCATTGAAGCTATGCGCATGCCGACAGAAGGTGTCCAACCCTCCCCCTTATTGGAAGCTTGGTGCAAGATGTGCACAAGTGCAGGCTTGGAGAAGGTGGAGGTTTGGTGCAGAGAAGGCCGACAACAACAAGACCCTTGGGTATTTCGTATTTTGTGATTGAGCACTCTGTGGGATTTTGCACAGAAGCATTGGGTTGTATTATTGGATTGTAGTGTGCATCACCATTGTATTTGTCTTCTTATAATCAATCGATAGAGGCTTCTAGTGTGTATCTTTCTTCTTGTCTTTCCCTTTTCTCCTACAAACACTCAAATCCCTTCTTGTCCAAGAATCCCCCAACAAGCCTATTTTAGAACAATGTACTAAAATGACCTGAGAGCGAGATGAGATAAGCAATGAAGATCTAGAGTCCATTACTATGGAACCCTTATGTTCTTCAAAAGAAGAATATTTTTATTTTGTAGAAGCCATCATCCCTGATGTAAGGGAGGATAAGAAAATTGTGTAGCTCACATCAGCCAAGAGATTAAGGAGAATAAACACAAGAAGGAACAAAAGAAATCTTCTAAACAAGAAGAAGAACTTCTATTAGAAGTACTAGAGAACTTTAAGAAATACAAAATCGAAGATAGAAGGATAATGGTAAGAATGCCTAAGAGAGAAACAAGCACTACAGAAGCATACGACAATCAAGAGAAGACTAAGAAAGTTGTAGTTACAATCGAAGAGGGAGAAGAAAAATGCTCATATATTGGGCATGACTTGACAGAAGAAGAAGAAGAATCGATAGCTGTATTGAGAGAGTGCATAGACGTGTTTGCATGGAGCTACAAGGAGACCCTGACATATGCTCCCACAGAATTCCCATGACTAAAGAAGCCAAGCCTTTAAAACAAAAACATACACTTATAATGATAATTATGCTACTAAGATTAAGGAGAAGATAGACTATTTAATAGAATTTGGATTTATCTATGAGATTGAGCAAACCAAATGGGTATCACCCATTGTGGTGGTGCCCAAAAAGAAAGAAAAGATATGTGTGTGCATTAACTTGAAAAAAGTGAATACAGCCATTATTAGAGATAGCTATCGACTTCCTATCATGGAACACCTACTAGAGCAAGTAGCGGGCAAGGAAGTATACAACTTACTTGATGGATTCTCTGGCTACAATCAGGTAGCCATTGTTCTTGAAGACCAACATAAGATGGATTTTCCCACAAAATGGGGTATATTTGCATTTCCAGTGATGCCATTTGAGCTTACAAATGCACCTTCTACTTTTCAATGATGGATGTGTTATGTCTTTAAGGAGTTCCTACATAAAAACTTGGAAGTCTATGTTGATGATTTATGTGCTCATTTCAACATTAGGCAAACACACATCCCTGAATTAAAACAAGTCTTTCACAAATGTCGAGAATATCAAGTTTGTATGAACCTAGAAGCCTAGAAGAGTGCATTTTCATAGTTAGGCAAGGCAAGGTTCTAGGACACATCATGTCAAAGAATGGGATCTCTATAGATGAAAAGAAAGTTAGAGTGATTGTAGACCTACCTAGGCCAAAGAACATTAAGGAAGTACAAGCTTTCATGTGGCATTGTGGTTAGTATCTGTAATAAAGTAATTCTATGATCTAAGGATCGAGCCGATCCAGACGCATCTGAAATCGGACACCATTTGGTCATCCGTGTGTATGAACAAAGATCTCGAGTCTAGACTTACAAGGAGGTCATGTGCTCTCATAAAAAAGTGATCCACTTAGCGTAGTGGTTAAGTCTCAAGGATGTGAAGGAGGAGATCTTGGGTTCAATCCCATGGCGTACATTGGGAGAGTATTTTGCTCAAAGAGATCTAGAGCCTTCACTTGAGTTAACTCATGGGTTTAATCCCATGGGGTACATGGGGAGAGTATCAAGAGAAGCATCCACTTGAGTTAACTCGAGTTAACTGGGACACTTGGTGCACATGCACTTACATGGATGACATGTGGATGGTTAGGTATCCACCTGCCCAAGAAGGCAGCCCCCTAGAAAGAGCTATATATAGAGGCATATGGTTGGGAGGAGAGTCATCTCTCTAACACATTGTGGTGGTCATAATATTCATTCTCTTGCATCTTTTCACTACAAATTGGTCAGGAATAAACCAATCGGACTTGAATCTATGAAAATTCAAGTATTTGGAATTCTTATTGGTTTTCATTTGAAAACACTAGCAAAGAAGAGTGGATATTCTATCAAAAGGTTTTCAAGTTTCCAAGGCAAAGCATATGATTGTGAGACGATCATGTCAAGGAATCACAACCTAGAATATCAAGATGGAGGTAATGCCTAAAACTTTAAAATTCTTTAAAAAAAAATTGAAGTAAAAAGGCACTCTATAAAGATATGTTTAGACTTTCGGATAAGTATCACTCACACGTTAATGTGAATATAAAATAGGGTGGTATCAAATACCGGATTTTATACTTAGATTCATGTTGGAAAGATGGTATGGGACATCGAACCTGTTGATATATTTAGGTAGTGATGTGTGTGAACACACTAGGACCACCGGGGCACTTTTTTCCCTCTTTAGGAGGTTTTCTTCCCCCGGCTTGTATATATCCCTATTGCCCTAATGGGCTACTTATCATTGTACATTCTCTAGTAATACATTCAGTATTGTGTGTTGTGCTCCAAGCTTCTTCTCCTTCCTTGTGCTGTTTGCGTGCTTCCGCAAACGTCTATCTCCAACAATTGGTATCAGGGCAGGTCATTGCTTCGTCTAGGGTGCCATCGACACTCCTCTAGTTGCAGTCTCAGAATCGCACGAATTTTGGTGAGCATACTCAGTGTGTTTTTAAGATCAAAACTGCTTCGCTTTGTTGTGCCGAAATCACAATCTGAGCTCGTTTCAGCCTCCGAACGCACTATTGTAGCGCTTGTGTAGGCTATTTTGTCTTTTTGTGCCAAAGGTATATACCAGTTTCTGTTTGCCACTATAAGCATCTCAAAATCTGCTACAGGTTTAGCAGAACTTGTCTGGACATTTCTATTCAACTTTTTTAGATATAGTTGATTTTCTGCATCAAGGTATTTTAGTGACCGGCCATGGCTGAAAACAGTGATGTATTTTGTATGTTGGCTGTTGAGGATAAGTTGGATGGTACCAACTACCCGTTGTGGGCTTATATGGTGCGACATGTATTGGTTGCAAAAGGACTATGGAACATTGTACAGGGTGTTGAAAAATGTCCTATCACACCTGCAACTATTACAATAGCAGGTACTGAAGCTGATGTAGAAGGTGTCGAAGATGATGATATTCTACATATTCTTGTTCATGTTGTAGTTTCTACTGCACCTACTGCAGAGTAGATTCGGTGGGATGGCAGAGATGCCCAGGCACATGCATTGATAGCTTTTTCTGTCAAACGTGCCATTATTACTCACATTCGCTCTTGCAAGATAGCTAGGGATGCTTGGGATACACTTACCACATTGTACCAAGCTAGGAATGAGGCTCCGAAAACAGTTGGAGAGTAAGCATATGAATGAAGGTGATTCTATGGATAGTTTTCTAAAAGCAGAAATTGTTTTGCAAGTACTGTAAAGGAAATGATCATATCATAAAGAACTATCTAAAACTATTTCCTAAACAGGCAGAGAAGAAAGAGGCTAGAATGGTTGTTGCAGAGGCCTCTACACCAAAAACAGAGTCTACTAATCTTGTGCAAGAAGAAGAATGGGCGTTTACTACTATTTGCAGTTTTGACCCATCTTCTCATGAGCAGTGCATGTCTGCAGTAGACTCAAATGTTTGGTACTTTACCAGTGGGGCGACCAAACATATTACCTTGCAGTGTAGTTTCTTCTCTTCACTCGAGCCTGCCCCTATACGGAATACTGTTACATGCACCAACAACTCCTCTTATCCTGTTATGGGAGTTGGTAAGATCATTTTGGCTACTGTTGATCATAGTTCTTTCACTCTGTCCGATGCTTTATTTGTGCCAGGGATCAAGAAGAACCTATTGTCAGTTTCTGCATAAGCCAAGATTGTCTTGGTTTTGAAATTTATTAATAGCAGGTGTACAGTTCATGATCTGTCAAATGGCGATGTGATTATTGCTTCTGGCATTTTATGTCGTGGGTTGTATAAGCTCATAGACTATGAAAGATCTCTGAATGATTCGGCATGTGCAGTACATGATTCTCAGGCTATGTCAGATGCAAAGCTTTGGCATGCACACTTTGGTCATTTGAATTTTGCTAGTTTGCTACGCCTGCAGAAATCTGAAATGGTGTCCTCTTTGCCCAAACTTGAGGCACCTAGAAAACATGTTTGCAAAGGCTATATTTTGGGCAAAATGAAGCATTCCTCATTTCCAAAAGATGGTTCAGTTTGGGCTACTAAAAAATTGTAGCTTGTACATAGTGATGTCTATGGTCCTATGTAGACACCTTCTTTTGGAAATTATCTTTAGTTCGTGACTTTCATTGATGATTTTTCCAAGCATGCATGGGTATATCCATTGAAGGCAAAGTCCAAAGTGTTCATGTGCTTCAAACTGTTTTTGGTTTTGGCTGAAAATCTATGAGCATGTAAAATGGGCACCCTCCATTCAGATCGAGGGGGGGGGGATATGTCTTCTGATTTTAATACATTTCTAGCTGAACATGGGATAAAACACCAGTGTACAGTGCCGTGTACACCTCAACAGAATGGAGTTGCTAAACAAAAGAATAGGTCACTCATGGAGATGGTGAGGTGTATGGTCAAGAGTCAGGCTTTACCACATAGTTTCTTGGTTGAGGCGGTCATGTGTGCAACATATGTACTTAACATGTGTCCCACTAAAGCACTACAGTCTATCACTCCATATGAGGCTTGGCATGATTGCAAGCCATCTGTTGCACATCTGCATGATTTTGGTTGTTTGGCATATGCATTAGTGCCTGAACAACATCACAGAAAATTGGATGATAAAGCAGTAAAATGTATTTTTGTCGGGTACAATTCTGAAAGTAAAGGCTATCGTTTGTATCATCCACAGACTAAATGCATTCTTGCTAGCCCTGATGTTGTTTTGTGGAAGATGAAATTCAGCCATCAATTTCATGTACTAAGAAGACATATGTTAGCTCCAAAGACATGTATGTACTTTGTTGCCTCTTTTTACAGGTGGACAATTTAGTGCTGGTCCTAATGAGACAACTTCTCAGCCTTTGCAGGTTTCATGTGATGATGTAGATCATTCCATTTCTGATGCAGATTTACACGATGCACTTATTGATGAGAGAGCTGATATTGAGCAGGCAAGAACTATGCCAAAATGGCTGGTGTAGACCTTGCGTGAAAGCAAATTAGATGCGCCTCTGTCATATCGTACTCGTTCAAGCTCTCATAGTGCCTCTTTTGCACCAGATTGCTATGCTATGGCTACATCTAGTCTCTATGATGAGAATGAGCCTGTTTTGTTTGATGAAGCACAAAATTCAGAAAATTGGATGGCTGCTATGCAATCTAAATATGATGTTATAATTGAGAATGGTACTTGGTCTTTATGTGACTTGCCTCCTGGCAAGAAGGCCATTGGTACTCAGTGGGTATACAAGCTGAAGTGTAAGCTTGATGGTACAGTTGACAGGTATAAGGCTAGACTTGTTGCAAAGGGTTATGCGCAAGAAAGAGGCATTGATTTTGATGAGACCTTTGCACCTACTTGCCAAATGACTACAGTTTGTAGCATCTGTGCACTTGCAACTCATCATGTTGGAATGTACATTAGTTGGACATTAAAACAACATTTTTGAATGGTGACTTGCATGAATAAGTGTATGTTTTTCAGCCCCGTGGCTTTGTGCAAAAAGGGCATGAAAACCAGGTGTGTAGGTTAAAGAAGGCATTGTATGGTTTAAAGCAAGCATCACGTTCTTGGTATGAGAAGATACATGCCTATCTGATTGCACATGGTTTTGAGAAGAGTCCAACTGAAAGCACCTTATATGTTAAGCGTGCTAATGATGTAATTCTGATCATTGTTGTCTATGTTGAGGACATGCTGCTCAGTGGTCCTATTGAGAAGCATATTGTTGATTTTAAGGCTGACTTGCATGGCTTATTTGAGATGTCTGATTTGGGGCATTTGCATCACTATTTGGGAATTCAGTTTATGCAAGTTGATGGTGGAATGGCTTTGTGTCAAACGAAATAATTTGACACATTATTGCAGCATCTTGGCCTTGAAGACTGTAAGCCTATTGCCACTCCTATGGAGATAGGTTTAAGATTGAGTCTTCATGATGCTGGAGATGCATTTAATGCTATTCTCTATCAGCAGGCTATTGGATGCTTGATTCACTTATGCATTATTCAGCCAAATATTCAGTTTGCTGTCTCACAGATGAGCAGGCTTATGCATTGCCTAGGAGTCAAGCATTGCCAGGCGGTTAAGCGCATCTTTCGCTACTTGAGTGGTACTCGGCTACTTGGGTTGTTTTATCCCAAGGGGGGATCACTACCGCATATTTGCATGCTTTTTTTGACTCTGATTGGGTTGGTTGCTATGACACTCGTGTGTCCACTAGTGGCTTTCGCTTCATGCTTGGTAGCTCATGTATATCTTGGTTGAGCAGGAAGCAGCCTACTGTGGCCACTTCCACTTGTGAGGCTGAGTATAGGGCAGCTTTCACAGCGACTGTTGAGTGTGTGTGGCTCACACGCCTTATGGCTGATTTGGGTGTTGGTCAGTCTTCTGCCACCACCATCTTCACTGACAGTCAGAGCGCATTGGCCGTTGTGAGGAACCCTGTGTTCCATGCTCACACTAAGCACGTTGAGGTGCATTATCACTATGTCAAGGAGAGGTTCTTTGCTGGGGAGATCAGCTTGGCATATGTGCCCACGCAGGAGAACATTGCACACCTCTTGACGAAGGCTCTACCTAGGGAGAAGTTGAAGCTTTCCGCAAAGCTTTGGGCTTACTTCCTTTTGTGGAGTGATTTCCACATAGCTTGGCACTTCCTTATACATGAGTGCCAGCTCCTTGTTCATCGCATCACTCCTAGGGGGGATTTGTTGATATATTTAGGTAGTGATGTGTGTGAACACACTAGGACTGTCGAGGCACTTTTTTCCCTCTTTAGGAGGTTTTTTTCCCCCGGCTTGTATATACACCTATTGCCCTGGCTACTTATCTTTGTATATTCTCTAGTAATACATTGATTATTGTGTGTTGTGCTCCAAGCTTCTTCTCCTTCCTTGTGCTGTTCGCGTGCTTCCGCAAACGTCTATCTCCAACAGGACCATAGATTTGATCCTCAAGGGAATTAAAACTTCAAAGTAGAAGTTTAAATTGAAATACGATAATATGATGATCTCAAGATACTTCAAGATCAAGTAAACAAAATATATGAAGTAAGTAGCTATTTGTCCTTTCTCTTCTCGATGATATACTTGTAATATGCATGTACATTATGAATAATGCAAGAGGTCTTTGTGTGTATTTTGCAACATGGAGAAGATAAGAGAGGTAGCACCTATATCCAAAGGAGTACGAAGGCTATTCACCATGTACATTAACAAAAGTATTATATCTTGAGGAGTGTTCCTTCATAATGACACTATCCGATTAATTTTTTGCATTGTATCTATGACAAAGAACAATAAATATATATACAATCATATCCCACCATGTGGCAAATGGCTACTTTCATGAGACATTCTAAGGAATGGTCATATGTAAGCAACAAAGTGTGGGGAAGCATAGCATTTTCACATGCCTTTTGCATAAGCATTCCTTGTCTAGGTCCATTCTTCAATTTTAAGTTAGATCTTAAAGATTCATCTCCAAGTAATCTAGAGTATTGATTGTATATCCACTTTTCATTGCAACAATGCAAGTGAACATGGTGATGATGAAAGATTTGACAATTCAGCTTCCTGATCAGTGAAGCTCAATCTTCCTCAAAGAAAATTGAGATTTTTTTGAAGTTGCTTGCACCATGCATGGATCGAATTATTTATCTCCCATATTGATACAAGTATATCTTAAATTTTTCTAACCACTATATATCTACCTTCTTTTGATTATAATGATCATTGGAGCATGTTGGTCATGGAACTTTGAGAAATGAGTTATTTAGTGTAAAACTCCATATATCACTCCCTAATATTTTTCCACTTAGTTTTTTGCATAAGCCCCTAGATTTAATATTAAAGGAAAAATCTCATGTTCCTTGCTGATCCAACATGGACATCTAGATAGCTATTTTGAGCTCATAGAGGTCTATTGTGCTTTAAAATGTGGTGTGGCACTTAAGTGAAGTAAGAACTTATCTAGTCACATTTCAAAACACATATCCATAAAAATACGAAGTCACACACACCATAGATAGACGAAAAGAGGTACATAAAGAATGAGAGATGGAGAGATAGAAAAGACAAAGGACGAGAGATATACAAAAAGAGAGATATCTACCTAGGGAGATTTTGAGGTTATATATGGGAGCAGTGTCCTTAAAAGGTAGTGTCCCACTTTAGATCATTTAGATTTTAGCTATTCACATTTCAAAACACACACCAACAAGGTTAATGAAGGTCAAAGCACACATACATTTCAAAACAAATACCATAATGCTTGCATCCTCCTCCCTTGCCATAACTATCAAAAATGAAAACAAAAGAGTTCCCTAATAATCCAATAGGGTGACTAGGACGACGTCAATGGCACTGAATGCTATCCTTCTAGATAGAGATGTAATAAAAATAAATGTGTGCATAAGCAAGCGAAAATGTAGATTTTGTCAATTTTCTTGATTAAATTGGTTTAAGCCTCTCTATTGTAGATGCCATAGCAAAATTATAGCTACTCTTGTCACTAGTAGGTGATCAAAATTTTTGAATATCTACTTTGAATATTGACCTAGACTTATTCAAGATGAGTGGTAAGTACTTTATTGTTGAAGTTTGAGGTTTGCGAGAGCACGCGAACAGCACAAGGAAGAAGAAGAATCTTGGAGCACAAAATACAATACTAAATATATTACCAAGAGAATGTACAAAGATAAGCAACCCATTAGGGTTATTAGCATATATACAAGCTGAGGAAAAAAACCTCCTGAAGAGGGAAAAAAGTGCCCTGATGGTCCTAGTGTGTTCACACACATCACTACCTAAATATATCAACAAATCCCCCCTAGGAGTGATGCAGTGAACAAGGAGCTAGCACTCATGTATAAGGAAGTGCCAAGCTATGTGGAATCAATCCATAAAAGGAAGTAAGCCCAAAGCTTTGCGAAAATCCTCAAAATTCTCCCTAGGCAGAGTCTTTGTGAAAAGGTTTTCAATGTTCTCTTGTGTAGGCACATATGCCAAACTGATTTCTCCAGCAGAGAACCTCTCCCTGACATAATGATACTACACCTCAATGTGCTTAGTGCGAGCATGGAACACAAGGTTCCTTGCAATTGCCAATGTGCTCTGATTGTCAGTGAAGGTGGTGGTGGAAGAAGACTGACCAACACCCAAATAATCCATAAGGCATTTGAGCCACACACACTCAAAAATCATTGTGAAAGCTGCCCTATACTCAGCCTCACAACTAGAAGTGGCCACAATAGGCTACTCCTTGCTCAACCACGATATGCATGAGCTACCAAGCATGAAGCAAAAACCACTAGTGGACACAAGAGTGTCATAACAACCAGCCCAGTCAGAGTTAGAAAAAGATTGTAAATCTAGCAGTAATGATCCCCCCTTGGGATAAAACAATCCAAGTAGCTGGGTACCACTCAAGTAGCGAAAGATGGGCTTAACCTCCTAACAATGCTTGACACCTAGGTAATGCATAAACTTGATCATCTCTGAGATAGAAAACTGAATATTTGGTTGAGTAATGCATAAGTAAATCAAGCATCCAACAACTTACTGATAGAGAAGAACATCAAATGCATCTCCAACATCATGAAGACTCAATTGTAACATGTCTCCATAGGACTGGCAATAGGTTTGTAGTCTTCAAAGCCAAAATGTTGCAATAATGTGTCAATATATTTTGTTTGACGCAAATCTATTATGTATTAACTTGCATAAACGAAATGCCCCAATAATGATGCAAATGCCTCAAATCTGACATATCAAATGAGGCATGCAAATCAGCCTTAAAATATGCAGTATGCTTCTCATGAGGACCAGTGAGCAACATGTCATCAACATAGATAATCAACATAGATAACAGTTATCAGAAGCACATCATTTGCATGCTTCACATATAAGGTGCTCTCAGTTGGACTGTTCTCAAAACCATGTGCAATCATGTAGGCATGTATCTTTTCATATCAAGCACATGGTGCTTGCTTCAAACCATATAATGCCGTCTTCAAACTACACACTTTGTTCTCATGTCCTTTCTGCACAAAACCATGGGGCTAAAAAACATACACTTCTTCATGCAATTCACCATTCAAAAATGTATTTTTAATATCCAATTGATGTATGTCCAACCCATGATGAGCTGCAAGTGCACAGATGCTACAAACAGTAGTCATTCAGCATGTAGGAGCAACGGTCTCATCAAAATCAATGCCTCTTTCTTGAACATAACCCTTTGCAACAAGCCTAGCCTTATACCTGTGAATTGTTCCATCAAGCTTATGCTTCAGCTTGTATACCCACTTAGTGCCAATGGCCTTCCTTGTGAAGAGATGGATAGGTATGTGCTTGAAGATGAAGAGGTCTTGCAAAATCCTTGATCTACACCAGCCAAATGAACTCCAGAAGTATATGGTGGGCCCTTTTAGCTTGCCAATAGATGTATTAGACACCCTATGTACCTTGGAAGATCACTCTCAAAAAGATAGATCAAAATAGATAAGTTGGAGTTAGCTCAGAGGTGAAAACTTGCTATTCTTAGTTCATACACATGTCCAATGTTTTACATAATTCTCTGAGCACAGCAGCAATTAGATTAATTCCTCTTAGGGAAGTCTAGGTAACTTAAAGAGATAACTTTCAAGAGTAATCTCATAAAAAATAATGAACCACACACTGAGAATGAGTTTTAACAACTGATGACATCATCCCGATTTTCACGGGCTGCTATAGTTTGAGACCAGTGAGCCGAAAAATCAACATAACTCAAAATTTAGGAATCCAATGATTATGAAAATTTGTGTGGTTATACTAGACTGTAAGCTGAATCCAACAAGCTTGAAATCACTGAATTTGGATACGTAACCACTGAGAAATGGCTCTGACAAGATGAGTGAAAAAGTTGGGTACTTGACAGAGAAGTGAAGATGAACAGACCCTGTTGACTTCAAATGAACATAATTGAAGATTGCAACATCCAAATGACATGAAAATTTGTGAACATATAGTAGACTTATAGAGCTAACTTTACCAAGTTAAATAACTGAAAATGATGCACCAAGCTCAGAGAAAACATCTCTGCAAGCTGACTGAGAAAACTGAGAGATATGGCAGTGAGTAGTACACTTCACAAGAACATGGAAATATGAACCCAAATGATAATGAAAATGAAAGTATATTGCTTGTAAAATACAATGGACTTACTGATACATATGTGTGCCTTGTAATCACACCTTGATATGGCATAAAGCTCAGCTCTTGGAGGTCTTCACATAGGTCTCTCTAACCACGACTAAAACTACCATCTATTTATAGTTGAGTTTGGGAGGCTAACTTCCCTCAATCACTCTCCAATCAATCAATGATTGATTTGATTCTCTACCTACCACAAATCACGAATTCATGGCTCCTCTTTCCCTTTCTGATCATGTGGACTCAACCACTTAAGATTCTCTTACTTTTACATTAAGTAAACTCTTCAAAAAATTACAAGAGGTAGTTCACAAGTGAACTTTACATAGTCTTCTTTTTAAAGCTTCTTCTAAGACTTTGTGGGACTCAAGCCAATACTTAGGCTTGTCATAGACTTGCTCCAACAGCTCCCCCTCAAGCCAAGTATGCTTGAGGTCTTCAATCTTCCAAGATTACCTGCAAACCTATCATAGCCTTGAATTTGCAAAGCTTTGTACCATCCAATGCTTTGGTTAGAATATCTGCACATTGTTGATGAGTGGACACATATGATATTTGAATCTCTTTGCTTAGAACCTTCTCTCGTACATAGTGATAATGAACTTCAATATGTTTAGTCCTTGCATGAAAAATAGGATTAGCAGCCAAGTGAATAGAACTCATATTGTCACCAGAAATAGTTGGAGTTCCAAACTCCAATCCAAGATCTTTGAATAATGTCTTCATCCACATAGCTTCTTGAGTAGCTATGGCAAGACCTCTATATTCAGCTTCAGTAGAAGAGAGAGCAACTGTGGGTTGCTTCTTGAATGACCATGAAATAAGCTTTGAACCTGCAAAGGTAAGATAACCTAAAGTGCTCCTTCTATCTTCCTTGGAGCCAGCCCAATCTGCATCAGAAAATAGCTTCAAACCTAAATCTGTATATAAGGATAATAAAGTCCTTCATTTATGGTTCCTTTGAGATACTTGAGAATCCTTTTGGCAGCATCCATATGTGGTTTCCTTGGTGTGTGCATAAATTGACTTAGCACACTCACACTGTAACATATATCTACTCTTGTCAATGTGGCATAATTGAGACTACCCACTAGACTTTGATATGATGTGATATCCTCTATGAGTTCACCTTCATGTGAGCTCAATTTGTGATTGACCTCCATTGGAGTACCTGCAATCTTACAATCTTGCATCTTGAATTTTGCCAACATGTCCTTAATGTACTTTCTTTGAGTGAGAAACAAACCATGACCTTTGTAGACAACTTCCAAACCTAGGAAGTAGGTAAGTGAACCCAAATCACTTATCTTGAACTCTTCTCTCATCTGATCTTTGATCTTCTTCATACCATCTGCATCATTTCCTGTCAATATAATATCATCTACATATACACATAGGTAGATGACCTCGGAATTACTCTTTTTAATAAAGAGTGAAGGATCTTCCTTGCTTGGTTGAAAGCCTTTGTCCTGCAAGAATGAAACAAGCCTGAAATTCCAAGCTCTTGGAGCTTGCTTGAGACCATACAATGCTTTGTTAAGTTTACACACATAATCAGGATAAACTTGATTCTCAAAACCAGGTGGTTGTGCCATATATACCTCTTCTGTTATCCAACCATTCAAGAATGCATTCTTTACATCTAGTTGAAGTATCTTCCAATTCTTGGAAGAAGCAGTACTAAGCAAAACCCTAATAGTAGGCATCTTTGCCACAGGAGAGAAGGTCTCCTCATAATCAATTCCCTGAGTTTGTGCAAAGCCTTTTGCTACAAGCCTTGCCTTATACCTGTTAATGGAACCATCAGAATTCTTCCTGAGTTTATAGACCCATCTTGAGACTATTACCTTCATGGATGAAGTCTTGGGCACCAAATCCCAAGTGTTGTTTTCCTCAAGTGCTTCAATCTCTTCCTTCATTGCATGCTTCCATTCTGATTTTGCTTTGGCCTCTTCAAATGATGATGGCTCCTCTTGGTTTATATCCTGTGCTATGTAGATAGAGTGTTTAGTTACTAATGAGGTGTCAAACCCATACCTTTTTGGTTTTTTCTTTTCCCTCATAGATCTTCTTAGGCCATGATGTGATGATTCTGCCTCATGTCCAAGTTCCTGCAATTTTGCTTTACCTTTAGACTTCCATGCTTTGATCTTTTCCATGTGAG
Source organism: Ceratopteris richardii (assembly GCA_020310875.1). Lineage (NCBI taxonomy): Eukaryota > Viridiplantae > Streptophyta > Polypodiopsida > Polypodiales > Pteridaceae > Ceratopteris > Ceratopteris richardii. Next base: position 71,443,511 of record CM035432.1, on the reverse strand, counting down.
ATTCTTCATCATCCTCTAAGGTGTCTGGTTCTTCAATCTTTGATTGTTCTCTACCAAGCTTTGGAAAATCTTCTTCAAGATCATATGGTAAATTGATCTTCTTGCATGAATCTTCATACCATGAATTGTTCTCATCAAAAACTACATCTCTGCTTACCAAGAAGCCTTTGTTGGTAGGGTTGTATAACCTGTAGCCCTTTTGATTGTTGTCATATCCAATAAATACACACCTTTCTACCTTTGGATCCATCTTGCCTCTAACCTGTGAAGGAACATGAGCAAAAGCAATACATCCAAAAATTTTACAATGATCTAAGCTTGGTTTTCTTCCATTCCAAGCCTCATATGGAGTCATCCCATCAAGGGATTTTGAAGGCAACCTGTTAATCAAGTAAGTGGCTGTAGATACAGCCTCAGCCCATAAGTAATTAGGTAAATGCTTTTCATTTAACATAAACCTTGCAGCTTCAACAATTGTCCTATTCCTCCTTTTTGCCACTCCATTTTTCTCAGGAGTGTACCTTGTAGTTACCTCTCTTTTGATTCCTCTTTCTTGAAGAAAAGAATCAAACTCATGGGAGAAGTATTCTCCCCCTCCATCTGACCTTAGCCTTTTTAGTGATTTACCTCTTTGATTCTCCACAAGACCCAAATATCTTTTGAAACATGAAAAAACTTCATCTTTGTGTTTCATAAAGAATAGGACAGTCCATCTGCTGCAATCATCAATAAAGGAAACATAATACCTTGATCCAGATATTGAAGCTTCCTTGCTAGGTCCCCATACATCTGTATGAACCAACTCCAAGAGATCTCCATGCATATAACCTTTCTTCATGAATGGTAACCTGTGAGACTTTCCAAATTGACATGCACTACACTTATAAATCATATGTTGTTTTGACAAATTAGGAAGTCCAAGTACACTTTGGTCCCTGCAGATTTGCTTTAATGACCTTTCACCAATATGTGCTAACCTTTTGTGCCATACTTCCAATTCTGTGAGTGTCTGACTACCACAATTAAAGAGAGCAATGTTTCTAGTGTCCTGTAATTGAAATGTGAACAATCTACCTGTCTTTTCACCTTTTGCAATTCTTCTGAATCCTTGACTTGGATCTTCAACAAATGCTCCTGCCTTTGTGAACCTGACTTGCAACCCTTTCTCTACTATCTGCCCAACACTTATCAAATTCTTTGTAATGGTAGGGACATAGAGTACCTTACTGAGTAGGTTGATGTTTCCATCAGGTGCTTTGACATCGCCTATTTTCTCCACAGGATGTTTTGTATCATCTCCTGTTTGTACCTCATGCTTATTCCTTGGATCTTCTAAATCTGATAGGAGTGCCACATTTCCTGCCACATGATTTGAACAACCTGAATCTATGTAGAAAACATGCTCATCAGATTTACCTTGTGGCATAGCCATGTTCATGATCAATAATGAATCCTCTTTGTTTGAGTCTTCTGTGTAGTTATTGTAGTCTCTCCTTCCTTTGTAGCCTCCTTGATAGTTTGAATGATTGTAGTTGTTGTAGTTGCCATGATAATTGTTGAACCTTCCTCTTGAGTAGCCATAACTTCCTCTATTGTATCCTTTGCCTCTTTGATTCCTAGAATTCCTAAAGAAATTTTCAGTTGTATGATTAGTTAATCCACAAATAGAACATGAGTTGGAGTCTTGGGATCTCCCCCTACCTTGTCTACCTCCTCTTCCTCTACCTATGCCATGTCTTCCTCTACCTGCATAGTTAGCTTGATATGTACCTGTTTCATCATCCACTTTCTTTGCCTTTCCTTTGTTATCTTTAGACTTGCTTTTATCCGTGTATAAAGCTGAAGATTGATTACCTTTAGAGCTTTCTCCATTTTTTATAAGCTTTGCCTCTTGAGTAAGTAGTTGTCCAATGAGTGTGTTGAAATCAGGTACATGCATGTCCATGTACAAATCCATAGCTGTGGTGAATGCTTCCCACTTGTCATCTGCCTTCAAGCCATTGATGACCTGCCTTACAATTTGCTCTTCATCTATTACCTCTCCAATGCTTCCCAACTGATCTGCTATGTCCTTGAGCTTTGTGACAAAATCAGTCACATTTTGTTTGGGAGCCTTCTTGAGAGTTGTGAAATCCAGCCATAGTTGATGCTTCATAGCTTTAGTACTTGAAGAAAAGAAAGCTTCAAGTGAATCCCACACTTCCTGAGATGTCTTACAACTTCTAATGTGAGGCAAAAAAAAATCTGAGATAGAGTTGAGGAGATAAGACCTTGCAAGTGCATCCTTGCAGCACCATGTACTCAATCTTTCTTGCTCTTCCTGTGTTGGTTGACTTTTGTTCCTGAAACTTGGCATAACTTCATCTCCAGCCACATAACCATATAAACTTCTACCTTGGAGATAGGCTTCCATTCTTAATGACCAAGCTGAGTAGTTACCTCTGTCTAATTTATCAATTGATGAAGGAAATCCATCTGCCATGTTGTCCAACCTTGCTCTGATACCACTATGAAGAGATGGATAGGTATGTTCTTGAAGATGAAGTGGTCTTGCAAAATCCTTGATCTACACCAGCAAAATGAACTCCAGAAGTATATGGTGGGGCCTTTAGCTTGCCAATGGATGTATTAGACACCCTATGTACCTTGTAAGATCACTCTCAAAAAGATAGATCAAAATAGATAAGTTGGAGTTAGCTCAGAGGTGAAAACTTGCTATTCTTGGTTCATACACCTGTCCAGTGTTTTACATAATTCTCTGAGCACAGCAGCAATTAGCTTAATTCCTCTTAGGGAAGTCTAGGTAACTTAAAGAGCTAACTTTCAAGAGTAATCTCATAAAAAATAATGAACCACACACTGAGAATGAGTTTTAACAACTGATGACATCATCCCGATTTTCACGGGCTGCTATAGTTTGAGACCAGTGAGCCGAAAAATCAACATAACTCAAAATTTAGGAATCCAATGATTATGAGAATTTGTATGGTTATAATAGACTGTAAGCTGAATCCATAAAGCTTTAAAACATTGAATTTGGATACGTAACCACTGAGAAATGACTCTGACAAGATGAGTGAAAAAGTCGGGTACCTGACAGAGAAGTAAAGATGAAGAGACCCTGTTGAATTCAAATGAACATAACTGAAGATTGCAACATCCAAATGACATGAGAATTTGTGATCATATAGTAGACTTATAGAGCTAAATTTACCAAGTTAAATCACTGAAAATGATGCACCAAGCTCAGAGAAAACATCTCTGCAAGCTGACTGAGAAAACTGAGAGATATGGCAGTGAGTAGTACACTTCACAAGAACATGGAAATATGAACCCAAATGATAATGAAAATGAAAGTATATTGCTTGTAAAATACAATGGACTTACTGATACATATGTGTGCATTGTAATCACACCTTGATATGGCATAAAGCTCAGCTCTTGGAGGTCTTCACATAGGTCTCTCTAACCACGACTAAAATTACCATCTATTTATAGTTGAGTTTGGGAGGCTAACTTCCCTCAATCACTCTCCAATCAATCAATGATTGATTTGATTCTCTACCTACCGCAAATCACGAATTCATGGCTCCTCTTTCCCTTTTTGATCATGTGGACTCAACCACTTAAGATTCTCTTACTTTTACATTAAGTAAACTCTTCAAAAAATTACAAGAGGTAGTTCACAAGTGAACTTTACATAGTCTTCTTTTTAAAGCTTCTTCTAAGACTTTGTGGGACTCAAGCCAATACTTAGGCTTGTCATAGACTTGCTCCAACATTCTTGCCAGGAAGCACGTCACATAAAGTCTAGATACCATTTTTCATAATAGCATCATATTCTAATTGCATGGCAGCCATACAATTATTTGAATTCTGTGTCAGAAATGGAATGATCTACATCATCATGTGAAACTTGTAAAGCTTGAGAAATTGCCTCATTTGGACCAGCACTAGACTATCTACCTGTAAAAAGAGACAGCAAAGTGTCATACATATCTTTGGAGCTAATTGATGTCTCCTTAGTACATGAAAGTAATGGTTGAATAGCATCTTCCACAAAAACAACATCACGGCTACCAAAATGTGTTTAATCTATGGATGATATAGATGATAGCCTTTACTTTCCAAATTGTATCCAACGAAAATACATTTCACTACTTTATCATCCAATTTCTTGTGTTGTTGTTCAGACACTAATGCATATACCAGACAACCAAAGACACACATGTGACCAACAAATGGCCTGCGACCATGCCAAGCCTCATTTGGAGTGATAGACTACAATGCTTTAGTGGGACACATGTTAACTACATATGCTGTACACATAACAACTTCAAGCCAGAAACTATGTGGTAGAGCCTAACTCTTGACCATACACCTTAGCATCTCCATGAGTGACCTGTTCTTCCTGTCTACAATTCCATTATGTTGAGGTGCATATGGCACTCTACACTAATGTTTTATCCCATGTTCAGCTAGAAATGCATTAAAATCAGAAGATATATATGTGTCCCCTTGATCAGAACGGAAGCTATCCATTTTGAATCACATAAACACTTCGAACTTTTCTTTCAAAGGATATACCCATGCATGCCTAGAAAAATCATCAGAACTAGAAACAATTTGAAGCACATAAATACTTTGGACTTTGCTTTCAATGGATATACCCATGCATGCCTAGAAAAATCATCAATGAAAGTCGCGAAGTAAAGATACTTCCTAAAAGAAGGTGTTTGCATAGGACCATGGACATCACTATGAAAAAGCTACAATTTCTGAGTAGCTTGAATTGAACCATCTTTCAGGGAAGAGGAACACTACATTTTTCCCAAAATACAGTCTTCACAAACATGTTTACCAGGTGCCTCAAGTTTGGGCAAACACGACACCATTTTAGATTTATGCATGCATAGCAAACTAGCAAACTTCAGATGACCAAAGCGTGCATGCCAAAGCTTTGAATCTAACATAGCCTGAGAATCATATACTCCACATGCTGAATCATTCATAGATTTTTCATAGTCTATGTGCATGCCAAAGCTTTGCATCTAACATAGCCCAAGAATCATGTACTACACATGTTGAATCATTCACAGATGTTTCATAGTCTATGAGCTTATATAGACCACAACATAAAATGTTAGAAGCAATAATGACATTGCCATTTGATAGATCATGAATTGTACATTGGTCATCAACAAATTTCACAACCAAGACGATCTTGCCTAATGCTAAGACTAATAACATATTTTTCTTGATCTATGGCACAAATAAAGCATCCAAAAATGTAAAAGAACTACCATCAGTAGTAGCCAAAATTATCTTACCAACTCCCATAGCAGGATAAGAGGAATTGTTGGTGCATCTCGCAGTATTCCCTATAGGGGCAGGCTCAAGTGAAGTGAAGAAACTGTGTTGCAAGGTAATATGTTTGGTTGCCCCACTATCAAACTACCAATCATCTGAGTCTACTGCAGATAGTGGTAAATGTCCATTCTTCATTCTGCACAAGAATAGGAGACTTTGTTTTGGGTGTTGAGGCCTTTACAACAACCATTCCAACCTCTTTCTTCTTTGCCTCTTTTGCAGCCAATTTTGGACAACTCTTTATGACATGATCAATTCATCTACAGTATTTACAAAAAAAAATCTGCTTTTTTGTTTTCTTCTCGTCTCTATCATCTTTCTTTGATTGTGCAAAATTAGCAGATTTTTGCTTACTAGTAGATGAGCTCCATTTACCTTTGCCCTTTTGTCTAACCCAGAAAGCTTGATCTGCAACATGCATAATGGACCTATTCTGCCTAGATTGATCTTCCTACAATAGAACAAAGACTAACTCCTCGAATGTTAAGGCATTTGGATTGACAATCAATTGAAGAGTAGAAGCAAAACTCTGATATGAATCCGAAAGACCATTCAAAATAGTCTGCACAAGTGAACTGTCAGGCAACACTTCATCAACAGAAATCAATTGCTCCTTCAAATCTTTGATCTTTGTCAAAAAAAAGTTTCCATGGAATGTCCTTCATTCATGTGCTCACTCTCCAACTGTTTTCGAAGGTAAGCAACATGAGCCTCATTCCTTGCCTAGTGTAAAGTGGTTAGTGTATCCCAAGCATCCTTTGTTATTTTTCAAGAGCAAATGTAGGAAATACTGGCATGTTTGATAGACAAGGCTATCAATGCATGTGTCTGATCATCTTTGCCATCCCAATAAAGTTGCTCTATAGTAGGTGCAACAAAAATCGTAGCACGACCAAGAACTTGAAGAATGTCACCATCTTCAAGGCCATCTGCATCACCTTTAGTAATTGTATTTGTAGGTGTAGTAGGATGTTTTTGAAAAACATGCACAATATTCCACAATCCTTTTGCAACCAATACATGATGCATCGTATAAGCCCATAATGGGTAATTGGTACCATCCAGCTTCTCCTCAATAGCCAACATACATAAAACATCACTGCTTTCAACCATGGCCATTGATTAAAATACCTTGATGCAAAAAAATGATTGTATTTAAAAAAGTTGAATAGAACTACCCTGTCAAGTTCTTCTAAACCTCTAGTAGAATTTGAGGCACTTATACTAGTGAACCAAAACTTGTATATATCTTTGGTACAAAAAGATGAAATTTCTTGCACATGTGTTGCGATAGTACATTCGGAGGCCGAAACGAGCTCAAATTTTGATTTCGACACCAAATTTTGTGCGATTTTGGGACTATGACCCAAGGAGGGTCAATGATGCCCTAGATGAAGCGACTACCTACTCTAATAGAAAATGTTGGACTTTGAGGTATACAAGAGCATGTGAACAGCACAAGGAAGAAGAAGAAGCTTGGAGCACAAGACACAATACTGAATGTATTACCAATAGAATGTACAAAGATAAGTAACCCATTAAGGTTATAGGTGTATATACAAGCCAGGGAAAAAAACCTCCTAAAGAGGGAAAAAAGTGCCCTGATGGTCCCAATGTGTTCAAACACATCATTACCTAAATATATCAACATTTATTGCTTTCTTAGACATCAAGTTTCCAAACAAGGATAGATACAATGTGGACTATGTCATGCGATTCCAAGACAAGCCCCTTCATTCAGACCTTAAGCAAGCATCAACATATGTAGAGGAGGAGGGGAAAACATATGATTCTAGTTCCCAAAGAAAAAAACATATAAACTTTGAAGATGTCTAGGAAACTTTTGAAGGACATAAGAATCACAAGATGAGCATAGGTAGCAAGAGGAGGATGAGCAAGATGAGCAAAATGAGAAAGAGCAATAGCAAGAATAGCAAGAGGATCAATAATAACAACAACAATAATGTCAACAACAACAAAAACAATAACAACAACAAGAACATCAACAATAGCAACAGGCAACAGGAAGAAGAACAACATCAAGAACAAGAGCAAGAGGAATAGAATTTATATCAAGAAGAATAGAAACAACATCAAGAAAAACAAGAAGAGGAAATGAATCAATAAGAATACAAAGCAAAAAAACTAGTAATAGCAAAGAGGACAAGCATGGGAAGAGCAACAATATGAAGAATGGAGGCAAGAACAAGGACATGAAGAGAACCATCAACAAGAGAAAGAAGGAAAAAACAAACAACAATAGTAGCAACGAGAACAATAATCAAGCCAAAAACAAGAACAAGAGGAGCAACAACAACAACATAAAAAAGTGCCTAATGCAAAAAACCAATAAGAAAATCAAGAATAATAGAAGAAAATGGGTGTAAGAAAGAAAAGCAAAAGGATTTAAAAAAAAAAGAGGGTGAAGTTAAAGAGCACACTAAGAAGAATAATAAGCACAAAGACCAGAAGACATCAGTTTAAAGTAATAAATGCAATATAAAGAAGAAGAAATTCCAACAATAACAAAAGCAAGAGGTTAAGCATGAAGATTTAATGAAGGAGGTAGAAAAGGAGCATGGGTGTAAGCTTATAATGGAGGAGGTAGGAAGGTAGAAAACATTTGTTAGATTTAAGTTTGATATTAAGCAATCAAAAAACACAATGCTGCAATTGTGTGATTCGGCAAAATATATTTTGTGGGAAAGCAACTTTTTGTAAAAGCAAAATGAAATACCTTGTAATATAGTAGTTTAGAATTCTCCAATTATTGTAAAAATGAGGAAGAGTCTTCCTCATGATGAGATGTAGGCTATATATATTTTTTGTAGAATTATTAGAGCTCTCAAGTGAGTAGATTTTCTTTTAGTAGAAGTTTACAAGACCTATTTTGAGTGTGAAATGGGGACCATTGAAAAAGTATATAAGTAATTATGACTCATTTATAGGGCATCTATTATTTTTTTATGATCAAGGAGAACTTGAGAGCTCTATCTTCTTCCTAATCTCATTCTCAAGATTTCATGATGATTTCAAGTTGATTTTCAGAGTGTTGTTCATGGATTTCTCTTTCTGATCAGTAGTTCTTTGAGTGTTGCATGATTTCATAAGTCTGTCTCAACCTTCCAAGATCATTTAATCCTTCAAAGCATTGTTTCATCTTGACTGTGTGAATCTATCAAAATCACAATTCTCTCATCATAGCGGTAGAGGTACTAAAATTTTAATTTCATGTCACCAATGTATCTATTATAAAAAATAGCACACTTTAGGCACAAGAATCACTAAAAGAGATTATTCCTAAATCAACCTACAAGAAATAATAGAAATATCCATATCTTTTGTGAAAAATCTAATGAAACTAATCTTGTGATGATAGATCTTGGATTCCATTGATGAAAAAGGGGCTAGGATTAGCATACTTCTCGGATTGATAATTTTATGTGTTTCAGGTTGTTATTCCTTTATTCTATGATGATTGGATAGGAAAACTCCAAAGGATTGTTGTTCATTGAGTGAGAGAGTGAGTGAGAAACAACACTAAGGATTGTAATTTTGAGAGCAAGAAAAAAAGCAAGATTTTTCATGAAAAAAAGCAAGAATTTTCACAATTTTTCGTGAAAGAAACTTCTAGGTATATCTTTTTGACACCATTATGAATGCCTTGAATTTTTTTTTACAAAAAATGATGGAAATTGAGTAGCATCAGAATCATGATTTTCTTATTTTCATGTTTCAATAAGGAAAAATATTTTTTGAGGGATTTTCTTGATTCCATGCTAATAAAATCATAAGGCATTTCTCATGCATGTGCAAAAATCACAAAAAATTCACATCAAATTTTCACTAAAAACCATCACAGAATCACGACTCTATAGAAGTGAAAAAGCACAATTCTCTAAAAACATGATTCTTAATTAAAATCGCATGATTTCACGATTGTGAGCAATCACAATTGTGATAGAGAATCACGATTTTGAGGTTCAAAATTTTCATGATTTTGACCTCACAATCGCAAAATATCACGATTGTGTGAAAACATGATTGTGAATGAAAAATACAATTTTGAGCTCTTCAAAATCACGATTTTGTCCTCATAGAGAAAAACATGATTTTCAACACAGATTGGCAATTTTTGGGAGAAAAATGTGATTCTCATCAGGAATCATGTTTTGATTCGAAATCATGATTTGTGGATCATGAGAAACATGATTCTCATCTGAGAATTGTGATTTCTCAAATCACAATTTTGAGTAGAAAAGCACAATTTTTTGCACAGAACCGTGGTTTCTCAAAATCATTCAAAAACACAATTTTTAGGAGATTTCAAAATATCAAAATAATATAAAATCTAAAAAATAAGAAAAACATTGAAAATTGTGATTATCTGTGAAAAAAATGTGATTCTAAGCCCAAAATCGTGATTTTCTAGTTGAATTGAAAACTCAAAAAAATTTCCATACACACAAAATCAACAATTTTTCTCACACTAAGGGAATTTGAGAAAGAAATACCATAGATAAGGTAAAGAAAATTCTAACCATAGTTCTCTAGTGGAATTTAGGTTTTTTTGGGGAAAACACATAGAAATTGATGAGATTGAGATCAAGGTTGTTACCAAACATATTCAAGGATCTAACACAACAAAACATAAGTATGAAGGAGAAAAACACAAACTTTTCACAAATAAGTATGGAAAACCAAAATGGAGAAGCAAAAACATCTGACCAAGGAGACTATAAAAACATCTGACCAAGGAGAGTATAGAAACATCCTTACATACCTATATACAAATAGGTTTGGAGCCTATGTGTACTAGGATGGAATGCATAAGTAACTCATTAGACTGAGAAACTTAGAAATACCTTTAAACTTGATGCTAGCAGCTCAGTTTAAAGATGGCAAATATGAAGATAGACAAGGATGTATATATGTCTTTACAAATAATCCCGATGATACAAATGATCTGGGTCAGTGTTTAGAGAAATGGAATTGGGAACAAAACCTAGAACAACCAGAGATTCCAATGCATGGTAGACATCACACTCCTATAGAGCCATAGAGAGAAAGGAGAGATCATACTTCACCTAACCCCTTTCTTAGGGAACGAGAAGCTATGAATGATTTCCCTATAAGAAGAATAAATTAATGGAATAATCTTGGAAGAACTATGAGACCATATCAAGTGGAAAAATGTATGAAGAATCAATATGAAGGATCTATAGATCCTCACGATCATGTAGCTGAATACAAACAAATCCTAAGAGCAAAAGACGTACAACAATATAAGATCCAATTTGAAGCTTTTGGATTAACCTTGTCAAGAGCTACCTTAACTCGATTTGTACCATTAAGGAAGGAAATGTTTGTGGATATAGATAAGTTTTTGGAAGAGATCATAGGGGAATTCTCCAAAAATAGAATCAACATAGTACTACTACATTGATTCATACATTTAAGCAAAAACGTGATGAAAGTGTCAGGATAGCAGCTAGGAGATTCAAACAATATCTAGATAGGTTCCCTCATGAAGAAAAACTATCAATTTCGAAAAGAGTGTCACTATTCATAGAAGGATCAAACAATGCACGATTAAAGACAATTGTGTACTATAGATGTCCAAATTTAGACTCCTATATTAGGGAAGCCATTCATCTAGAAGATAATAGGTGGAATAATCTCTTGATCAATAGGGGAATGGTGAAACCAAAATATCACCCATAGAAGAGTTAGCTCAAACCATAGCAAAAGCTTTAGGAGCTATAGCTAAAATGACTTTAGTCAAACCTAAAATGATGCAAACCAAAAAATGCTATGTGTGTGGAGAAGACCATCCTACTCATTTGTGCAACTATCAAAAAACACCACATTTACAAGATAGGAGAACACTCAAACACTAAACACTAGAAAAGAAATGGACAAATCATACAAGAGAGGAGATTTTTTACAACAAACAACCAGTGAGAGAAAGAGATTATCAAAGTCAGCCATTTAATCAAGAGAAAGAGATTTTTTGGAGCAACCTAGACCTATCCTAGGAAAATAACCACCCATACCAGTAAAGTATACACTAGTGGATGAAAATTTGGAGAGATCCATGGTTCCAACTAGAGAATATTCTTATGGAAATTGTTGGAGTTAGACGTCTACGGAAGCACACGAACAGCACAAGGAAGAAGAAAAAGCTTGGAGCACAACACCCAATACTAAATGTATTACCACTAGAACGTATAAAGATAAGTAACCCATTAGGGCTATAGTCATATATACAAGCTGGGGGAAAAAAACATCCTAAAGAGGGAAAAAAGTGCCCCCGTGATCCTAGAATGTTCACACACATCACTACCTAAATATATCAACAAATCCCCCTGGGAGTGATGCAGTGAACAAGGAGCTGGCACTCATGTATAAGGAAGTGTCAAGCTATGTGGAAATCACTCCAATAAAGGAAGTAAGCCCAAAGCTTTGCGGAAAGCTTCAAACTTCTCCCTAGGCAGAGCCTTTGTGAAAAGGTCTGCAATGTTCTCCTGCATGGGCACATATGCCAAGTTGATCTCTCCAATAGAGAACCTCTTCCTGACATAATGATAATGCACCTTAATGTGTTTAGTGCGAGCATGGAACATAGGGTTTCTCGCAACTATCAATGCGCTCTAATTGTCAGTGAAGATGGTGGTGGCAAAAGACTGACCAACACCCAAATCAGCGATAAGGCATCTGAGCCACACACACTCAATGGTCACTATGAAAGTTGCCCTATACTTAGCCTCACAATTGGAAGTGGCCAAAGTAGGCTCTATCTTGCTCAGCCAAGATATGCATGAGCTACCAAGCATGAAGCAAAAACCACTAGTGGACACACGAGTGTCATAGCAACCCATTCAGAGTCAGAAAAAGCATGTAAATCTGGTGGTAGCGATCCCCCCTTGGGATAAAGCAACCCAAGTGGTTGGGTACCACTCAAGTAGCAAAAGATGTGCTTAACCGACTGCCAATGCTTGACACCTGGGTAGTGCTTAAACCTGCTCATCTGTGAGATAGAAAATTGAATATCTGGCCGAGTAATGCATAAATAAATCAAGCATCCAATAGCTTGCCGATAGAGAACAACATCAAATGCAACTCCAACATCATGAAGACTCAATTGTAAACATGTCTCCATAGGAGTGGCAATAGGCTTACAATCTTCATAGCCGAAACACTACAGGAATGTGTCAATATATTTCATTTGACATAAGGCCATTCCACCATCAACATGCATAAATTGAATGCCCAAATAATGATGCAAATGCCCCAAATCTGACATCTCAAATGAGGAATGCAAATCAGCCTTAAAATTAGCAATATGCTTCTCAATAGGACCAGTGAGAAGCATATCATCAACATAGACAACAATGATTAGAAGCACATCATTAGCATGCTTAACATATAAGGTGCTCTCAGTTGGACTATTCTCAAAACCATGTGCAATCAGATAGGCATGTATCTTTTCATACCGAGCATGTGGTGCTTGCTTTAAACCATATAATGCCTTCTTTAACCTACACACCTAGTTTTCATGCCCTTTCTGCACACCTGGTTTTCATCAATGTTCGGATTGGGATCAACAATTACACCATGCTTTGTGGGCTTATCGGTTAGCCTATAAAATAGTGCTTCATGCTACACCATTCCAAATGGTGTTTGGCTAGAATGCCGTGTTACCTTTAGATTTTTTGATACTTACACTCAAGATTGCTCAGGAGTATGAATGGATAGATCATGAGCTTTCCTCAAGAATACTTGACTTAGAGCATTTGGGAGAGTCAAGACTGCGCGCAGCAGCAGGGATTTATGCCACTAAGAAGAGACACAAAGCCTACTTTGATGCTCATATTAAAGACAAGGGATTACGAGTAGGAGATTTGGTGCTAGTTTACACCCTGAAACAACATGATTGCAAGTTAGAGAAATGAGGTTACGGACCCATGATCATCAATAGGATATTGACTAGTGGAGTAGTTCAATTAGCAACCCTTGAAGGAGAAGTATTGCCTAATTATATTAGTAGATGTCGTGTTAAGTTATATCAGGAACCTTTAACCATAGACATGCTTCAACGACTAACTCTTTCCAAGAAGCGAAAGGAAGAAGAGG